>JAPMNZ010823557.1:0-11142 GCA_029875035.1 Pomatoschistus microps | reverse complement strand
ATCACACATGGGGATCCTGCAGAGAGAAAGAAAGACAGCATCCGCTCCATCTCTCTCAACCCGTCTCGTCAACGCAATCAGAGACGGTCATTATATGAGTGGAGTGGAGGCGACGTGTTTTTCGTGAAGCAAAAATTTGGGAATGAATGAAATGAAATGTTGTTTATCGGTGAGAGAGGAGGTGGATCTCTGGAAGGGACGCACGGATGAACTTGTGTCACTCACTTTTCCACTTTTAAAGGAAGTCTTAAACTATCATTTTGGACAGATTTGTGAACTCAGAATGTTGTTGTAGATACAGTTGTGTATGTAAATCCCATTGTATACATTCACTGCTGTATAGATTCAGTGTAAGTATTACACTGTAAAAAGGGTAAAGGCAAAATAGGCATTAGTTTCAGCCTATACTTCTTTTCTATCTTTCTTTCTGCTGTTTCTACTGCTCTGTAACAATGTGTAAAATTGTACATGAGACTGAAAATAAACTTCATTCCTTCAGTGCTTTTACTTTTTCCCCGGTAGTTTTGTAACTTTCCAGGTTATGTGAGGAAAAGGGCATCCCGTTTTGTATGTATTCACGCACATGCAAATATGCTTTAGTCAAAGCCGGACAGGTTGTTTTTTGTTTTTTTAAAGAAGATGGTTTTTGGAGGTCGGAGAAGCGTAAGGTGGATGTTCATGCTACATAATAATTGTTGAAAGTGCCTGCGATGGAGCTGCAGTGACAACAGCGAGCTCTTATAGCCAGAGGCTTGGCCCAAGGCTGCAGACACAATCAAAAACAACAAAAAAAGAAACAGAGGAGAAAGTATAGGCTGGAGTGGGAGGTTCTGTGAGATTCTTGGAATAAATTGTATTCAAAGTAAGTTCAGGATAAAAGAAATAACACCGGACTTTAGGTTTTGGATGAATTGCACTTTTAAAGGTTGTCCCAAACACCTCATCTGCCCTTAAGATCACTTCAGGACCACTTTGACAGCTCCGACAATTTATATGGATCAAAACAGACTTCTAAAGCTATAGGAACCTTTGAGGGATTTGTAATAATAATAATAATATTAATAATAATGACTTCACTGTCCATTCATGCACAATCACTCCTTGATCTGTTTTATTCCAAAGTCACTGCACTTTTATATTGATTTTAAAGTCAAATATTGTATGTGTGCATCCATGGAATTGTCTGAACAAAAAGCAGTTGTTCAATATTTCTAAATAACACTTACAAATAACAATAAGTTCAACAGTTTGTGTTGTTTTTTTCTTTATGTCCTTTTCAAAAATCACACACATAAATGACACCTCAGCAACAATAGCCAAAGTGCTCAGATATACATGAAAGACATTCCCACACATACACACAAACACAAAAGCAAAGAATGATCACTGACGTTGAAGTTTAAGAACGAGATTTAAGATTCAAGTAACATGTCTCTCTTTCCATGCAGGTCAAAATATGGTCACAATACGCCAATTTATAATATTCAAAACTAGACACAGAAAATAAGAAAAGTCAGGGCAAAGCAACTGTATACAAACATGACCGAATTTTGGATTTTGGCCTCACGAGTATTTCCCAACTCCGTCGTGCACACAGCGATAGGAGCCAAAAAAGAAGAGCTGCCTTTTCTCCTCCCGCGCATGCAGTCCCACCACTGCTGTGCCGCGCTCTGTCCCTCCCCCTGGCTCTTTATCCACTCTACTAGAAACCAGTTTGCCGTGAAACCGGTGCAACTCGCCACGCCAATGTGATCACCGCGCGCGAACAGGGAGACGAGGAGAAAGAGGGGAAAGAGAAGAGAGGGACGCGGTCGCATATGAGCAGTGCCAAAGAGCAAGCGAGACGCACAGATAAATCACGGCAGTTGCACTCATGGCGCGCAATACTTTTCTAAATAGTCAAGGAAAGACACTTTTTTACGCTCGAGATTGCTATGCATTTTTTGGATATGTTTACTTGCATTTTAAATGTCGACAACAACAACAAAAACTATCCAAAATACGCGCGCATGGCTTTCTAAGATTTTCCAAATGCAATCTTAAATACGTTTTGGCAATTTCTCTGTTCATTGTGGTGTTAATACTGAGGAGAGATTCCAAGCGTGTCATAGTAAGCGTCCACACGTGCCATGCGTCCTTGGATAGACCCTTTGGACCCGTGCGTAAAGAGCGAGAAGCGGTCCAAAAAGAAGGGTCCCGACTCGTCTCAATGTCTCCCTAGAACCTCTTTCGCCCCGTACACACACACACACGCACATGCATGCACACACACACACACGCAAACACACACGCAGCACATACACACACACACACACACACAGAAACACACACAACAAAACCAGAATAACTTTGTATACGCACAAGAGAAAAGCTAATTGAAAACCTATATATATTTTTCAGAGTTTTATAATCTTACATAAAATGACAAGACTTTGGGAACGCGCGGACGGAGAGGCTCTTGGACGTGAGTCACACGCACGCCTGTCAGATGGTTTCACGCTGAGCCGATGCGCGTCATGGCAGACAGTCACTGCGTGAAACGGGGCACAAATATATTGGTGTAAATGCATGGGGAGTGTCACGTGTCCCTCATATTGAAAAAATAATAATAACAAAAACAAATCAAATGGAATAGTTTAGATACGCGTGGAGAAAAGTTAGGAGTTAGCTAAAATATCCACATGTTTCGACGTTTTTATGAATTAATTGCGTCAACTTTGAGTGAATTCACATTTGTGTGATTTGGGATAGACTACGTTGTATTAGGCCTATATTTTGTCATACACACAAGTTGACAATTGTTAGTTTAAAATGTATCTTTATAAATGTGCAATGTTGTCCAATATGCATCATCACACATAGACAACGATAGACACACGTTCCTGCAATTAGTGTTTAACAAAAAAAAAAAAGTTCAAATCCCAGTTATGGCTATACTTGCAGAAACTGGAACAGTCCGTGTTTGCTTATTTTCTCAACTTCAATTGCTATAGTTTTATTTACAACTTTAAACTCAGTGCGCAATGCAAATAATGTGTATACATTCATGCAATATTAGTGAGTGCGCTCTTCTTTGCGCCAGACATTCTCTGAACAAAACAGTTATCATTAGGCCTGTAATATTGTGTATTATTATTGCATTATTATTGCAAAGGACGAGCATCCATGTAAATAACTTTTATTTTGGCCTGCGTCGTAATTGTCTAATTTATGAGAAATACAGACAAGAGTTTTGATTCCAGAAGGAGTTAACACAAGTCCTTGGGTGTTAAGCTTACAGGATTTATACATATATAATTG
Source organism: Pomatoschistus microps (assembly GCA_029875035.1). NCBI lineage: Eukaryota > Metazoa > Chordata > Actinopteri > Gobiiformes > Gobiidae > Pomatoschistus > Pomatoschistus microps. The sequence goes on along the minus strand of JAPMNZ010823557.1, from coordinate 7,842 downwards.
TGTCCACGTTGGCTCTCACAGACTGCATTTGATAACAATAGGATGACAATCTCTGGGATAGTTCAGGCTCGTTGTAAACAGACTCAAAAACCCACTGCTTTTGACGTTTAACCAAAGTCCTTCAGTAAATCACAGGACGCGCGGGGCTGATCTCCGTTTCCCAAAGACACTGAGGGCTCCAGTTCTAATCCTCTGCAGAACAATAGAACTGGAAGAGTTACAAGCCGCGTCCGTGCGTGCTATAAAAGTAATGCACGTATAATTACTTTTGCGAAATATTCAGAATATATTTTGCATGATGTTTAAAAAGGCTCCATTTGAACTTCAAACTTTTCTCATTTCGGGACATGGCTCAAACAAAGGCAAAGGGATCCACGGGTTGAAATGTGGACATGAAAAAAAAAATCTCAAAACAATAAAAAAGTAAACAAAAGTAAACAAAATATCACAAACAGCACAACAACACGCGCGGAGGTGAAAACGTTTAGAAATGTCAGGTTTACATTCCTCCCAGCAAAGTATTTACATTTTAAAGTAGGAGTTTAAAAAGAATTCCAGATTTTTAAAAACTTTGAAGTTCTTCCAAATACTACTCAAGTAACTATTAAAAGACAATAATTAGGTTAAATTAATCATGAAGCCGACTGCATGTCTGAAAGAGGTAAAAAAGCTACAGGTTTTCTCATCATCAAAGTCGGTGTCTTGCTTCACTGCAGACTACACACTACCACAGAGAACCACAGAGAACCACAGAAAAGCACAGAGAACCACAGAGAACCACAGAGTACCACAGAGAACCACAGAGTAGCACAGAGAACCACAGACTACCACAGACTACCACGGAGTTACCAGCGGCTCGTCGCTCTCAGCCGCTGGAGCTGCTCTCCGCGGTCTGTGTCAGTCACTGCGCGGGGAGAGCTCTCCATTGCCCGGGAGCGCGCGCACGCACCTCTGTGAGCGTGCGCGCGGTGTTTGAGAGTAAAGTGTGGAGTGGGAGGGGTATTGTAGTAGTGCAAAGAATGTGTGCGCGCCCGAGAGTGAGTGTGTGTGTGTGTGTGTATGTGTGTGTGTGTGACACTGATGGATGCGCCAATGGAAAGACGGACAGATGCTTGGGCGGATCTAACAGCGCGCGGTGCTGGAGCGGCTCACACATTTCGGTGACGAGATTAGGGCGAAAACAACGTCGTGCGGAGGAAAGAAGGAGCTTGAGGACGCGGCGGATGCAGACGTGGGGCATATCTGATTCCCTGAGCGGATCAGGGACGAGAAGGAGCGCTGTGTAGAGCTGAAGAGCGCGAGAGACGACGCGCTGTAGCGGCAGACACGCGGCAGACAAGCGGCAGGCAGTCGGCAGCAGCGGCAGTGGCAGCGGAGGGAGCACATCTGGCACAGGGAAGAGAGAGACAGCCTTCAGGCAACTCACCCTCTGCCCTCCTGCTAAGACCCTTGTGTCCTCCGCCTGCTTCTCCAAGGGACGCCTGAAAACAAAGAAAAACGGCATCAACTTTTACGCTATATGGAAAGCAAAATGAGAGATACACTTCTCTTCTGAGCTAGGAGCTTACCTGTCAAATTAAAACATCAGTTGGACGGAAGTGCTTTGCGTGGCACTCACAGCGTGTCTGACTCGAGCAGCTCCACGCCAGGGACAAGGCACTTTAAAGTACCAGCCACAGCAGTAAAGTGTGTTCTCTATAGTCGCTAGAAGAAGTCGTTGCGCTTGAGCCATGCGGCACGCGTGAGCCCGTCCCTCCTCCACCTCCTCCTTCTCCTCATGTACATTATTACAACAAGGGAGACCCAATCAAGCGCGCGGCTCATCGATTCACACACGCGCACACGCACGCACACTTAACCTCAAGTGTGACTGAGTGACTTGCCCCTAGAGTGGATTTGTGTTGGAGACTAAACAAGAGTCAAAACTATCGCACGCAAGACGCACACGGGCAGCGCGTGCACCGCTCCTGACTTTCATCTTTCCACTTTCTCTGGAAGCAACGCTACGTTTCAGAATGGATTGTACCGCTCCGCTCCCGGGGCTTTGAGTCGTGTGTATTTGGAGATATCTACAGCACAAAGTAAGTACATGGAGCGTCATGTAAACAGTCCGTGTAGGTGAACGGCGTGTGCATGCGCACTGCTGCATCACATATACGCGCAGTGTTTCCTTTTCACCGCAGCTCGTTTTGAGCGCGGATCAAGCTGTGAATGACAGTACGGGAGCGAGGGCTGTGGGAGACAGCGCAGGAGTGAGAGAGGCTTTGTGCGCGTGTGTGTGAGCGTGTGTGCGTGTGAGTGAGAGAGACAGAGCTGCGTGACGCCTATCAGCGGCGGAGAGCTTGAACCAGAGGAGGCGCAGGCTTCAGTTGTGGCAGCTCTTGATGTGTTGTTGTTCCCGTTGTTTGCGGACTTTTGACTGACGCCACGTTTGTTTTTATTCCTTTCTTTAAGCTTCTCAGCTTCAGCCCTCGACGACAACTAAAGAGGAGCACACTGCTTTTCGAGAGCCTTGTTTGTGTTTTCTACCGCGGAGTGTCTCCAGTCTCCGTGACTCCAAGAGGCGGACTGGCAGCAGCAGACCGGGACTCGCTGCTCCGCACCTTCCTCTTCTTCGCTTTCGCCTCATTTTGTGTTTGATTCCGAACGTCCTCTGAAGCACGCCCCGCACGCACAGCCCGCTGCTCTATGTGGGAGCCCTAGGAGCACACCCACGGGGGGACGTGTGTATCAAAGGCTTCGCGGATTCCCCAAGGCAGCCTCGGGTGATCGGATCACCGGGGGTCACAAGCGGAGAAGAGCCCCTAGCGCGGCCCCCCACTGCACAACATGCCGCGGAGGAAGCAGCAAGCGCCCCGGCGCGCCTCAGGTACGCTCTGACTCCGCTTGTACAAAACTATCTCTCTCCCTCTGCGCCCCCACACCCCCCTCCCTCATGCACTTACTTTTCATTGATATTTCCCACATTATGGAACCGCAAAAGCATCTTTTGTTGAGGCACTCAGTGCAGTTTCCCACAGCACACGTGCGGTAATGCGCGCAGTAATCATTCCCCTGATACACGGCTGCGATCATGTGCGTCCTCTCCGGTTACATCACGCTACCTCTGCGTCCTGCCACTTCTCTACTGCACAGCGTCTTCTGCTGCGATTGTTTACCTTTACTTCACACATTGGTACAGAGTGCACCTCTTGAATGCCCCCTGAAAGATCCGTCAGAAGTTTGGACATTTACAGGTGACACTGCTCTGAGCAAACAGCCGCAGCACTTCTAAAGGTCACAGGTCAGAGTTCCCCGAGAGGACAAGTGCAGAGAGACCAGCGCTTTGTCCGCTCTTCCAGGCTTTAGCTGCTTTTCAACCCAAGTTTTCAGAGTAGTTCCTGTATGCACTGGACTATTGTGGCCGCTGAGACAACATACACACTTACACACATACATGCACTCTCTCTCACACACACACACATACTGGTTTCCTCCAGTCCACTTGGTTGTACTTATTGACTAAAGAATTAGAGATCCATAGAGTGTAGCGTAGACAGTTGGTGAAGCGTAGGGTCAGCTGACAGTCTCTGCAGCGCAAAGGAACTTGGGCTTTGGACCCCTTTGAATAGATGTTTATGCACGGGCTTATTGTTGTTTCATTCTTTTCTCACGTTCCTATTTTCAAAATTTTTCATCAATGTGTATTTTTAGATCTACTCTTTAAAACAGCATTTGAATATATTATACCAGTCTTTTCATTTGTCACATATCTTTCATGTTTTGACATTTTTTTTTTTTGCAACCTCTACATGTAATATACCAATTCCCTATAATTTATTTTACCAATAACATCGCTTACTTTTTGACAATACTCCACCCTGGCTTTCTCTATACCCACTGCACTTTTAGTTTGCAGTTTCTGGGAAGGACTTTCTCATCCTTAAAGCCTAAAGATTATTTTACAGCTCGGGCAGGGCGGGAGTATACTGGAAGCGGGCTTTAATGGACAATTGCCATCTTTGATTTGATGCCTGATTGATTGGCCGTCATGCCGCCCAGCCTTTGATCTGTTCATTCCCGATAAGTGTCAATAAATCACGTCTCCCCACTCTCCCTCCTCCCGCCTTTTCTCTCTCTCTGAAGTCTGTCTGGCCTCACAAACTTGTAGCCATTAACGTTTGGCTTTTAATTGTGGCTATTTATCTGTTTTCGCTCCCTTTGTATCGACTTGCATTTCAGACTTTTCTTTTAGCACTTTTCTATTTTGACCCGGCTCCATGAGGGCAGGGTGGAATCTATATCGACAAGCCTGAACGCTATTGTTAAAACTATATAACGGAAATTATATTTGCTTTGCCAACCGGGATGTCTTCCACTATTGTGAATTTAACGACTAGTTCTTTTGCCATTTTGAATATTTATACATTTGCAACTTGAATAACGTTTATATAAGAAGATTGCACTTTTATTTTAGTCCTCCATTATTCCCTACATTGCTTTGTCATTTGAATGTATCTGACAAACATCTTAATTTGCATGTTTTATTTCTTTCTCATATAGATATTATGAGAAAGGTGTGTATGCTGGGAGAATTGTGTGTATATTATTGCATGCATGCTACTGTCGTTCAGGTACTTAAATTTTTTTTTGCCATGGTAAAATGTTTACCGCACAAATCCATCCACTTTTAACACTTGACCTTTGTCGAGTAATAACACAAATATTATACCTTAATATTTCCATCACTTTTGCTTCATACGCAAATTCTAACTTTGTATATATCGCTCTCAATACTTCCCTATACTCGCACCTTTCTCTTCGCTCGTCTTTCTCTGCAGCAGCCTGGACCATTGGCTTCTGTACCTGCAAACCCAAACCCATCGCAATCACGCACATGCGCAATAATGAAGTCAACAGGGTTTTTTTTCAAATTATTATTATTTTATAGCGCAGTGAAAAATGTAACTATTAGCTTAATCGCGAGGCGGAAGACTGGTTAGCTCCATCAGAACGCGCCCCCGTCAGAGTGACTTTGTTTCATATTTGATTTAATTGTCTGGATCCTGACAGCCACATTCGTCAATGGCCCTAATGGTCAATCAGAGGCTGGCACACATCAGGAGACTATGTATTCTCAGCCCTGGGCCCCGCTTGATCAAAATGCTTTAGCGCTAATGGACACAGTGGTTGGAGGAGAAAGGGAGGAGGAGGAGGAAGAGGAGGAGGAGGAGGATGGCTGGGCACGAGTATAGATGGATTGATGGATGGATGAGGAGCAAGGCGACTTTTAATTTTCTGCATGAAGCAAAATGGAGAGGATTGGGAGAGCTCGCTATTTACCTTCTTTTGTATTATTTTGGATGAGATGGTCTACAAATGTGGTGGAGAATCAAAGTCCTATGCAGACGTGCAACTGCAGTGTTACCCAAAGTAGGGTCCGAGGATTCCTGGAGGGGGGGAGGCATTTCTCAGAGGCATTTCAGTGGGGCCTCCAAAGTATGGCAACACAACAGCATTTGAGAATTATACCAAACCAACATATATTTAGTTCAATTTTAATTATGTAATATGTGACGGAATAATGAGAGATCTATCTTATCTTATCTAATTTTTATTAATACGGTGTTTATTTCTTATATTTTAAAAGAAAAAGTTCAGAATGTAGTGATTGTTTTTGGTAGCGGCCCGCACAGACTTTTGAATTGATTAAAGGGGCCTCTGTGCAGAAGAATATGCTAACAGCTGTACTTGTGGATAAACAATCAGGTACGTGTGTATGGCTTGTTGAAGATGGCTTTATTTTTGCAGACTTGCTCTTTTTGTCACTTTGACAAAGTTTAGTTGGATTTACCTGTTGGCTCTTGCTTGTTTTGGTTGAAGAAAAATGTGCATGTTGTAGTTGAAATTAGCATGTCCCAAAAACTGCAAGTATTCAAGTTTGTTCATTATAGTTTAGCTTTTGTATTGTGTATGAGGTAATGGCTGTTACAAATCTAACTAAAGTTTAGACTTTTCAAACATACAGGATATCAAAATCGCATTGTCAGTATCATATTATTTACGAGGCCTGGAACATATTCAACCCAAAACAACTTTTTTCGGTTGTTGTCCCTGTGCATTCAAACAATTTATACAATACAAGTCATTTGGAAATCAGAGAAAAAACAAAAACAAAGCTAATTCTACTAGAATTCAACATTTATATATTTGCATGGATTATCTAAGCCTTCTTGCCTCCTTTTCTTACCACTAGTTTAGAGTAATGTATTTGTATTCCCCCTATAAGAGTAATAACATATTTAAAACATGATAAAGATGTTACAGTGCAGTCCTATACTTTCCTGGTTTCACCATATCAAAAAGAAAAATCTTTACCTTGCACTACACACCAATCACAACACATAACTTTTCCTCATTTTGAACATTTGCAAGTTAGTACACAACGCCACACGTAAAGCTTTTCCGCCTTGTCTTAAATCAGTAAAAATGGCGGCTAACAAAATCCTACATCTGCCAATTTACTTTTTTTTTTTACGTCTCTCTATAACTCTTCACAGCTGCAAGTTCTAAGACCCGGGTTACTGCATGGCACACACGCGTTGACAAATTGATTGCGCGTTCGTGACGGTTATAGGAGGATGGAGAATGATAGAGCCCTGATTAGGAGCTTGGGTGGAAGAAAAAAGTTGTACTCCACCCATCTTAACAACCATTTTCCTTACTTTTAAGTCTTGGTTCTTGGCTTGGTTCTTCTGCCCAATGAGGAAATTGCATTGAAACTCCTATAGGACCAACTTGCATTTTCCCATTCATTCAACCATCAAATGTAATGAGCTAAGCGGTAAGCCATTTAAGGTGGACGGTGAAATCGGTTATTAATTAAAACGCCTGTGTGTTTTTAATTGTGCGGCCGAATCGGAGCATGTGTGGTTATTAATCGCAATCACATCAGAGAAGCAGGTTTGTCAAAAATGCAAAGAAGGGATCAAAATGTTTCCGACCGCAAACTTTGTACTCAACAGAAACCAAATGTACTTGTTCAACTGGTGATGTCACATGTAATACAATAGAGGCCCTTATCTATTATTATGTACATAGCATCATTCTGTGCCATATTAACCTAGCACAGGGACTGGTCTTATTATAGGAGTATACTACTACTACTTAGGCCTATACCACTACTGCTGCTACTACTCCTGTACGTATAGGCCTATCCCTCTACCTAGGCCACCACCACTACTACTAATACTACTACAACTACTCCCTATCGCTGCTACTTCTACTACTTATAAGCCTATCCTTCCTCTTATGCGTACCGCTACTACAACTACTACTACTACTACTACTACTACTACTACTACTACCACCATTACCACCATAACTACCACTAACAATACTCCTTAGGCCCACCACTGCTGCTATTAGGAGTACTACCACTGCTGCTAATACTAGGCCTGCTTGTACAACTAGGACTACTACTAGTATTACTAATGCTACTACTTAGCATACAGCTGCTATTACTTGGACTACAACTACTACTAGGACTACAACTAGCCAACCATAAATTATAAACACTTGATTACCAACTAACAAAAAACCCGTCAACGTTCTCGGAAAACCCCCCAAAACTCACTTGAACCTCTCGCATATTTCTATAAAAAAAAAAAAAAACTTGCATCCTGGTTTTGCCACGCAGCTTCATTAGCGTCCTCCTAATTAGCCGAGCGTCTGATGGATCCGTGACAGCGCTAATGATTGGAGATGACAAGCTCCGCACACTGCCACACTCTCCAATTAGGTTTGATGTAAGCCACTTGATCTAATACAGCCTCGGCCATGTTTCGGTCCCGGTCTCAAACC
>JAPMNZ010823374.1:0-10606 GCA_029875035.1 Pomatoschistus microps | reverse complement strand
GTACGTAGCTTCTGACCTCTCAAAAATGTCTTTACAGGCTGGTCTGTAGGTTGGCTCTTGGCCCAAAGCTCCGTTCCACATGTGTGTCAATGCTGAGGGGGGTGAATTTTCACGGACCACTCTTGTTTACTCGCTAGCCGTCGTTAAAAATGAATGGGGCGCGTGCATGTTCGTGCATGCGCGAGCCGGCTGACGCTTGCGCAGATGCATTTTCCAGCCCCCACGGCCATTTTGATTTGCTCCATGAGAGGCTAATTTTTGGCCCGTTAGTTAGAACGGCGGAGATAGGCGTGACTACGTCCGTTAATATATACAGTCTATGGGCGTCGTACTTTTTTTTTGTTTAATACGTAAGTTTGTCACAACAGAAAGTCAATATCTTTTACATATTGAGGCGATACTGCTACTGTTTCTGTTCTTGTACACAAATACTTTGCAGATTGAAGTAAAACTGTTTCATGAGAATGAATTCACATTATAAATGGCGCAGGGACAAATCAATCATAAATGTGAAATTTCCTTCACATATCATGATATATTTTGTTATATCTGCTATATATCAAAAGTGAAGGGAAGCCACAAGCCGTAGAACTACACCGTACAAGACTCTTGTCAGGTCATTTTGAGACAGGTCAAAAGTGCACAGGAAAGTGGAACCTCTTGTGAAAAGTTTAAACGAGTTTTGGTCTTTAAACAACATGAAGCCGAAGCCTCGTCTCTGGATGAGTCTTCTGAGATACAGGATATTCGACATTGGGCCAATCGAGACCCCCCACTTATCCCCAATCTCTGCCTCAGCAGGACAGAAGCAGCAGAAGACGACAGCAGGGAACTGGCACAGACCTCAAGATGCACTCACTTTGTTTTCCGTTTGATGATACTACAAAGATATCACCAAAAACTTGCAATTAGAGATAATGTACAAATGGAAAATGTGTTCAATCCTTTTGAGGGGCAAAAGGTATAAACCAAATTCATGGGGATGTGAATAATCAGATCAAAGGTATGGATCAATATTTAAAAAGGTGAACAGGGTGAATAAAAACACAAGAGGGTAAGCTTTGCAGCATCCACAACACAAACATGACAGTTATGACTTCAAAACAATGAAGATTGTAGTTGTGAAGGAAAAGTAAAGGTCCTTCGTTTAAAATGTAATCTAAGGAACTAAACATGGGCAGTTTGAGCCTTTATTTGTGTCTGAGCTAATGAAGTGCGTGACAAGTCAGAGAGGCCATTGAAACAGAAGTTAAAATTGTGCTACTACAAGTCAGTTATTTCTTCTCACCAATTATTCTGTGGCTTGTGACTAAGCTTGACAACTGGATAAATGTACCATGCTAAAAGCAGCCATTAGTCAAGTTTAGGGCTGCACAGTATTGTAAATTAGAGCGATATTTGACATGGAGTTTAGTATTTCAATAACAATATTTTTGTCTTTCCCCAAAAAAGCAATCTAACAAAAAATAAGCACAACATTAATTACATTCAAATGCAGTATGGCACACATGTTAAAGGCGCTATACCCGTTTCTGCAAGGTTTGAATGTTTAGCACCGGCCCCAACTCGCTCACAGGCTTCTCATTTCCCCTACGCTCTTTTTCCATGGAGAATCTAGTTTTATTTGCGATCTATTTGCAAACATTAGCATGAGCGCAACTTCTTATAAGCTGTACAACAATCACTGACTAAATGGTTCACAAGCAACGCACTGCTAACAAAATATTTAATTGAAAGATTACCGCTAGTTCTGCGTCCGAATGTGGTTCGAGCATAGATAGTCCGAGGCGGTCCCCCAGGTCTCTCCCATAGACAAGTCTCTCCAGAGGATACGATGTAAGCTAGCCATGTTCACCCGGGCTTGATTTCTTCTTTGAACATTTTTTCACTTTTGTTCCCTTTTCTCTTCCTCACTGTTGGGTCGTTTGGGCTGTTTTGCTGTGTCTGCAGTTACAGCAAGAGGAGTTATAGCCAATTCTGCTAACATGCTACTGTGTTTAGCATCGCTGTAGAGGCTAGAGGACGCAGGCTCGTTCTGTGAGTGGAGGAGAGCTGGCGTCACGCTAATGTCTCTACTCTAGAACTTTTTACAGCCTGAATTCTTACACAAGCTGAATCAATGAGCTCAAGTTTTCAATTAAATTACGGATTATAATACAACTTGTATGTAGTGAAGCATTTTTATGAACTCCTTAAAAACAAAATTGGGAATAGCTTCTTTAACCTCAAATCTTGCCTAAAGTTGCCAATTCTTCTGTGTGTGTCAATAAAGTCTATCATATCTTATCAATTCCATAGACACCATTAACGGAGAGTGTGTACCTTGCTATATATTGCATACTTGCTGCAGTTAAAGCTTTGAGTCGCTTCAAAGTTTTCTCATAAGGAGCCACAGAAGCGAGACTGTCGTTAATGCTCGTTTTTGCATTTGCCTTTGGATTGACCGGAGCAGGCTGGGGAGTTTCAGATACACAGCATAAAGTTCCTTGTGGTTGTGCTGGAGGTGGCTCTGGAGATTTGTCGTGTTTCCCTTTATAGTAGCGACTATTATTCAGCATGACTTGCAAATAACTAGTTTCTGTGATTGTAAATCCGAAGAAGTCGCAAATTTCGAAGGTAAAGTGTCTTTTGGAAACAAGTTCCTCTTTGCATTAGTCTGTAATTATCGCTTCATCATCCGCCATGTTTGTTATGTTTTTCCACGTGCTCCACTCTAGCGTGTGGCGGCACTAGGTCGCAGCAGGATCGTCAAAGTGTGCGCACATAAATCTCAAAATAATTGTGCATCTTTTAGGAATGGATATTGCACGTACCAATATCGCAATGACGATATTGTTTTGATATATCGTGCAGCCCTAGTTAAGTTCCATTTAGCCCCAAACATAGAATCAGTGCCACTGTCCTATCTTGCCAAGAGTTGTGGCATTTTTTCCACAAAACCAGGGGAGAAGCTACTGGTCTCAATGTTGTTGTCTAAACCAAACTCACTCATGACGGTGGACAATGAAAGGAAAACTGGCCACAACCATTTCCTGCCATTCCACTCTGGTCACAAACACGAGAATTGACCTGACACTGCCCATTCTGTTGACAACGTATGTGTTGAATTAATATTGGTAGGGTTTACATTTTCCAGTTAGAACAGAAAGCAAGTTGTGATAACTTGTCGAGATAATTATTGTAATATGCCATTCTTAACTTCAGAGGGTAAAAATGTTTTTTTATTGCCCTGTGAAATAGCTCAGAGAAACCATACCCTGCATGTTTCCTTCCTGTTTCTGCGAAGGAAACAACAAATAGGCGAACAAGCAAACCTGGTGCCAATATAAGGATCATAAAAATGTTTGAGGGTGTTGTGTAGAGACTGAGGAAGGGGGAGAAATGCCTTCATAAACTCTTACAGGTCTAGGAGAGCAGTGGGAGGCTGTAGTCTGTCAGCCAAACACTAAACCCACTTGTTGAGAAAGTGCACTCCGAGCTAAACCTGGCACACACCAACATAATTGTACATCTCTGGCTGAGCAGTGTCTATTGGGAAAAGATAGAATTTGTGGCAAACTTGAGACACGCAGCTTGTTGTGCAGGACAATGGCAGAGTGCAAGGGCAATCCAGATCCAATGTTTGGACCACTGCATGAAACAGTCACTACATGCCAACTTTCTGTCACCAAAAAATGTATGAGTGAACTTCAGACATTTCCAATAATGTGTCAGGTTGTCAAAGAATGTCACCGTCTATTCAAAACTAAATCTAAAAGCGGTCAACCGATGTGGGTTTTCTGACGCCTTTGAGATTTCTTTATATGTCAGTGTGGCATCTGTGAACCCCATATCTTACTTGTCTTACTTACACAGGTATTTTGAACAACTTATTTGTTTGGTTTTTGAAGAAAACATTGAAAGAACTGGACCAAAGGTAAAAGATGTCTGAGTATTGTAGACTGATTTACAGATGTTTGTTTTGTTGATTAACTATTGCCAATTCCGTTTTGGGTTCATTGTTTAGAGTAAAAAAGTTTTTAAATGAGATACAACAAGCCATGGAAGCATATCAGACAGATGGGAACCTGTTAAGGCAGCTGGCCAATATTTCTCAAATGTATTTCGGCTAGCCTATGTATTGTTGAGTAATAATTCCTTGCGTACATGAGGATTGAAAGGTAATGATATATTGAGGCTTTGATAACCCTGTGGCAGTATAGTCTAAAGTATTCAGTCAGCAGAATTACAACACACAAAAAGGATGTGCTCCATCTTCAATGAAAATATTCAATGGATCAGACCTGTAATGAGGAGAGGACTATAACTCAGTGAGGCATCCCTTACATTTGTTATAAAATATTCATGAACTCTCAAAGCCTTTACAAGTGATCCGATACAGACATGATAAAACATTCCCCCAGAAATATAAAAGAGCAGCCTTCACCTAGATTTTGCCTCATAAAATACATTATATAAAAAGAACAATCCTTTCCTTTGAAAAGATCTATTCGGAAAACAAGCTCTACCTTCAGCATATCTGATGGATCAGTTTTTGCCAAGTTGGCAAGTCTTCAGCACATAACTGGAAACATCGAAAAACAAATAAGCATAAGCTTCTCAACATTCGGCAGCAGGAGGAAAGTCAGAAGATTATTTTGAGGTGAAGAAAAAGGTTACATTTAAACAGTAAGACTCAAGGACAGATTCAGTTCAGAATTATCTGCATCAACATCTTTGAGAGCCAAAACGCACATGAAAGAGTAAAAGGCAAGATTACAGCAGAAAAGGCTGTACGCCATGTCCAGCGAGTGAACACTATGTACAGTGAGTCATTACAAGGAAACGCTCATGACAGTTCAACCTCTTTACAAAAATGTTTTATCGTGCCTATGAAATAAACCTGATCAGCAACACTGCCACTAAACTTGCTCCGAGCATTAGCCCAACTAGTAACAACTCTTCAACGATTCATGTTACAAAAAAGGAGAGAAAAAAAAATCACTTGCAGACTTCATAAAACACAGCTCCACCCACAAACTGCATTCTTCTCCATCTCCTTTAGGCCAGCTTCCCAAATGTTCACCTCCTTGTTTTCATTGTAAAAAGCTTATCAGATTTGGCCTTTTCAAGCTGCTCTACGAACTCGCGCTCTTCCTCCCGGGCCATCTCCAGTGAGTGAGGATCAGCAGATGCACGACACATGGAGACATGCACCAAGCACTAGAGTAACAACAGAGGGATTCAGACTAAATTCCAACTAAATGTATCTGGTTTGTACCAACAGAGTTCCAGCACATTTAATTTTGATGCGAGGAGGAAGAGCTACTTTTGTCAAATAAACCAGTTGGTTTTCATTCCTTGAGCTCATATGTCTTAACATGAATCAGTCTTTTAGCTGAAAAGAAAAAAGATAAAAACTAATAAAAAGGTCAAAGAAAATAATGTTAGGAATCTGATAAAAGTCACAAAAAACACAAACACACAAAAGACTGAAGCAGAGTGACCTGAAAAAATTACATTTTTATTTTTTCATCCCTGCTAACTTTAGGCTTGGATCTACATGGATTTTTCTTGAGACAGACAAATAGGTCAAATATGGTCTGCTCCTAGGGGTACAGCTCTAACAGCAGCAGATCTCAATTTTAATTGGCATCAGTTCATATGCCCTATTCATCTTCAAACATGGAGCTGAAACACCAATAGAAAACGGCCTCTTTTATATTGCCACATTGAACGTACAAAAGTAATTCTTTACTTTTTGAGTGAAATTCCTGACATACCTGCAGCTGTCGTGAGCGTGCCTGTGCATATAGAGAGTGCGCACCTCACTTGAAGTGGTCGTGTCCCCTGAGCACATCTGGCTTCTGTTACAGCTGTGACCTGTGCGGTCCGCCCCAGCCCCCATCAGCGCTCGGCTGGGACAGCAACAACGGCTCACTCCATTCTCCAGACAGCCTCCTGCTGACTATTGCACAATTATTTTTGTTCTTTAAAGTGAGTGAAGCCAGTGGCAGCTTTACATACATTTCTGTATTTACAAAATATACACAAGTAAGCCCAGTTTCAGTCAGCCCTGCTCAGCTGAGCTGTGCTCTACTGAGGGCAGGGACTTGTTTGGAGTGTTGCTGAACCTCCTGAACCAGGACCGGCACCATGGATGGGGTGCAGAGATTGGGACACCCCAAGTACTCACACTCGTCATCAGGGACGCGCAAATGAGGAGCGGGTGGGTGGAAGTGCGAGTATTGGGACAGGGCCCAAGTGTAATGAAAACACAACCATTTATATACACACAAGTCACTATGTTTTAATGGACAGCCATCGCGCCAAGGAAAGTGTTGTAGTTCTTTGTAAATTCAAGATTCTGGACAAACACAAAATCACTGCTGGACTTATTAGTCTTCTCGTAAGACTAATAAAATAGACCAGACGACCTGTACATGTTACATGAGCATTAATATCTAATACCAACTGCAAGGCTTGACTGCCGAAGAAAGGTTCACCAAGAGCTAAAATGTAAACTGACACTCAGCCATACTGGTCATGAACAGACAAAACATTCTTCACTACATTCTATTTTGGAACTGACAATGGTTAAAAATGAAGACCAAGACATGATGATGATGAAAGAACATTATCTGAATCTCCTCCGGTTCTAAAAGAATAAAAGCACAATTCACCTGCCATAATTAACATACAAAAATATATTTTAAATATAAGTATTTACTCACAGGATCATTAAAAAGCTGATCATTGTCCTTGTGTGTGTCAGTGCTTTTACGCATCAACACAACAACGCATTTACACTTGTACTTTCAAACGTCTCAGTGATTTTTTTGTACATTTTAAAAACAGCCACTTTTCTACATTTGCAGAAGCATAAATCAAATTATTGCCTCTTTCACCTCACTGATAAAGTGAAAACATCAGAACAAAAGACCAGTCATTTTCCACTGATTTATCCCTTAAAAGCCTTTCTATTTTTCACATTTGAACATGTTGACTAAAGACAGCCCAGATATGCAAGAAACCCCCGTTTTCATTTTTCTGTGACGATTCAGAGTTAATTTCACAATGGCTATTGATATTCAATAGTGTCTGCACTTATAACACTACATACAACTTCAGTCAGGACCAAGACGACCAGCAAAATGTCGAAGACATTTCAACATTAAAAGACTGGGAAAAACACCTTGAAGAAAGGGAAATGGTGCCACTAACAAACTCCCCTCTGCTCCCTTCAGCATCATAATCACATCCCGACTGAAGATTTCCTATCAGATTTTAGGGGCAACAAAAGGAGGAATGAGCTCTCCCTGGTCCAATTATCGACTCCATACTGAAAGCCTTCGCTCAATAATTCACACCAGTTCCAAGTTTTCACGTTACATTTGAGAAATATATTGGAATTTATTCATTCCTTATCAGCTGGTGCAGGACCAACTGTTTAGTTCAGCTTTTAAATTGAGCTGGGTGGAAAAAGGGAAAATGATTTCTGGTGGTATAAAAGGAAAACCGATACGTGACATTTTGCGTTTCTGGGTGATTAAAAAAACCAATAAGCTGTCTGCGATGAGCTTTAAGGAGTTCACAAAACAAGTTAATAAAAAAACATCTAATGTTAGAAAATAAATAATGAGATTCACTAAATGACCTCCTCGGGAGGGCAATTTATCTTTTAGCAAAATGTTTGAGGAAAGTGGTGTTCTGTGACTCCTTTGGAACTAGTGCTGTGTCACGGCCGCTGATAGCCAAGTGTAGTTTCATGTACTTCTTTTGGACTTTTAATCTAATCTTGCCCTAACCAGAAAATTAATTTAGGAGGATATTAAGGCGCAGATTTAAAAATAAAAAATAAATTAAAAAACAGCCACATGGCATCAAGGAGGATGTTGATTGACTTCAATATATTAGGTACACGCCATGGTTGAGGGAAAGACAAGGAGCAGATACACAACAGCAAACTACAAGTAACACAAATCTCATGAAGAAGAAAATAAGTCAAAATGTCACTGTAGTTTAAAGAGAGCAATAATTTATTTATCAGCCTTTTCCCACCCACTCCCAGTTTAAATAATCCAAGACTTGCACCATCAACTTCACAAGATCAAACACCTTTTATAAAGCGGCTAACCAATTAAAAAAATCATATTGCGCAAATAGAGACCATAATACGCTTCTAATGGCTTCAGACGTTCAGATCAAAGACTGAAATGTCACCATTACATTTACTGTCAACTATGAGTGAATTATTCAGCCCCGTGGTCAAGTACAGAGCAGTCAAATGTTGAGCTGCTACAAAGTCCTTCTCTCCAAAAGGCAATTTAAATCTGACACTTCCCGTCTCATCGCGAGTCAGAGGATTCATAATCCGTGTTATAGACTGAAAACGCCTCAAGTCGCAGTCCAGAAGGAAAAAAACAGCCTGAAACTGACCTAAAATGTACACTTTATCAACACTAAATATGTAGAATTGAAATAAATTTCCCAGCGAACATGATACACACTATTTCAATTAAAAGGTGATTTGTAAAAAAAGGCGTTTTTAGTCAAGCTTGAGGCACCAGACTGATGTGTGCAAGAAAAGGCTTTTATAATGTAAATAATCACCCCAAGCAGGAAATCTGTTTTGGCAATTTATAGCCACGTGAATCAGTAGTTTCTTACATTGCACAGACAGCTTCAAATAAACGTAATGGTTCCCTATATAACAAGACTAGTTTTTTAAAAGGTAAATTAATTAGTGCTGTCAGTTTATTAACATCTGTTTAATTGTGCACTTCATCTTTTTTTGGCTGAGCCCACGCTGTCGCAACAACTAGTAACATTGGGAAAACTAAAACACCACTCAGGATGTAGCTGAAGCTAGATCAGAAACAAAACAAAGTAGGCCTGTGAATACTCAGACGTGTGGGTCATATTTTGGGCTGACAAAAGCCTGACGATACTTTATTGGGATGATGATTTTACAACATTAATCCGTCTATGATTCAAGGAACATCTATCGTCGCTGAGCCTAGAAGTCTTGACACACATTGTAACAGTCGCTTAAATTTAGCAAAAAACTACCACCAACACATTGTTTTTACTCTTCACCATCAGATAGTGCACTGAATGGGCAGTATTCTCTTGCCAATATTTCCAGTGAGCAAACTGGAGTTGTGTTTGGCCGCTTATTGTAACATTGTAACATATTACAATGTCATCACATCTACATTAAATAAAACAGCCCCATCATGGAAACAGATCCTTTCTCTTGCCTTACATCTGCTCTTGTGTGACATCGTTTCCTCTCAACAGATATTTACTCAAGTCTTTATATAACGATCAGCATCAATAAAGAAGGAACTAAATGCTGACTTTGACAATATGTTTTTCTTGGCATCCTGTGTAATATGTTTCTCAAGCGTTTCCATGAAACACAAGTCTTGACAGTGTTTGTGGAGCTGTGACAGGGCAGCATCTGAAATGTCTCAGGGCCCGAGGATTAGAGCTTCAACATTGAGTGAATAGTCGTGCATATGGTTCTCTGTTTAATTCACTAAAATTGAGATTTCAGGTCATAAAAAATCCTAAGCTCACGGATGTATCACATTTCATGAATTTTCAGCAAAAGGGCTTCTTGCACAATTCTGGAGGGACCCCAAGAAGTGTCAGACTGTCGTTTTAAAAAACTTTTCACATCACTGCCATTTACCGGCCTGGTCTTTCATGCAAAATTAATTATTTTTGAAACCAAAGCTAAAGTAGACCAAAACTGAGCCCATGACAGACAAGATGTGCTTTTTGCAATTGCATTTCAATTTATTATATTTCATGCACAATAACAAAAGTTTGCTCCTAACTGCGCAAAAATCAACTGAATAGAAAATACAGATTGCCCAGCCTTACACCTCTAACAAATATGGTTCAGTGTTTTGTAAGCAGAGAAATGGTATAACTTGAATCAGGAAGATGGGATTGGTCAATATTGGGAAATCAATGGTCATAATTATTTTTCCCAGATGACTCATGCCTTTTCTTCACAACATGTTATCTTTCTTCCATGCTTATCTGTGTGTGCCAACCGGCCGTCTGACCTCAAAAGGCCAAACATGCATTCATATGAAAATTGGTGAAAAACCAGAAACTATACATTAGATCCATTTGAGGTTTCATCATAATGCACATTTGTGAGAGTTTAAAGGTATTCCCACTCCATTCTTCAGCTGACATTATAAAATAACCATTATGTAAAAGTTTTGTATGGGGATATATTGGAAAGTCTGTATGTGCACTGGTGCATCTATGCTGCATGGGCTTAGTGTTTGAAACATTACATATGGCTATAAGCTCGAAATTAATAGATAAAATGTGCAATATTGTAAACAATATGCAGTTCCCTTTCAAGAAAATTTGGATTATTAAATGCAATAAATGGCGGCCCAATCATACCACACTGGGGAATGGCATCTGTATGATCATAAAAGCAAAGTAGCAGAACATTCATTGAGGTCAAAACAGATGAAAGTTGCACAGATGTGACTGTTCCGTGTCAGTTACATTTCTCAAGCCACTGCATCTATTCAGCTCGTGAATGACTGAAAGCCTTCTGCATCTGCAGCTCTAAAGACTCCATTTCAAT
>JAPMNZ010823340.1:0-10486 GCA_029875035.1 Pomatoschistus microps | reverse complement strand
CACACACACACACACACACACACACACACACACACACATACACCTTTCCATTAATGTGGTGGTCTCCAACCCTCAGTCCTGGATCTACAGCCTCAGAGGCAGACGCACATCTACTCAGTACAGAGGCATCATTAAATAGATTATAAACGTGTGTCATTTCCACAGTGTTGATTGAATTATCCACTAGTTATGAGACGAGAAATAGAATCAACACTAAACGGTGCCCAGAACTACCTTGGCTCACAGCAAACTGATAAGTGATATCAAATCCAAAGAAATTCAAGTTTGTTTCCAGAAACATGAGAATTCAGCTAGCAGCACAAGTTAGCCAAGAACACAGACACAAACTCAACTCTTAGGGATTGAAGTAAGAAAACAAACACACACTCATTCACCCTACACTATTGTACATGTTTTTAGTGGTAGGGGAAACCACAGTACCCGGAGGAAACCTACGCAGACATGGGAGAACATGCAGACTCCACTCAGAAAGGCCCTGTTCCGATCGGGATTCGGACCCAGAACTTTCTTGCTGAGACGTGAGAGTGCTATCCACTCAGCCATAATACTCTTGCATATATTGACTTACATAGCATATATGTCATCTCTAGATATTTTCATTCCCAAATGAACAATTTGAACTTCACTGCTTAATTATGTTTTGTTTCAGCCGTTTTCAGTAAAATAGGCACCTGTTGCGTTCCAGTGCTGTAAGTCAGATAAGAACGTAGACATTTTAAAAAAAAAGGGTTGAGTCCAGATAAAGATAGAGCAGAAAGTGTAAGAAGAATAAACTATACTGAGGTGTTCTGAGGTACACAAGGTCCCTTCCAATAAATTCCTTCTATTTCACAAGGCTGTTTGTGTCCTCAGACAGAAAAACCCTCTTAGGTGAATATGACTCATGCCGTACAATAAGTTTTGCTTAATTCATTATTCCCGGGTGACCCCTCCTGCTTCCATCTCTCTCTGCTGGACCCGCAAGCATCTGTTGTGGTGCATGTCATAAGACCATGTTAGAGCTGTTTCATCAAAAAATGGCAGAAGCTTAGACACACTTTAACAACAGTTTACTAGACCTGGTTCTAAAGTATTTTTTGACTCACAGAAAGTTTCCATTGGGTTTTATTGTGTATGTATGCATCATTCAGAACTAGAGACACGGAGCCAAGATGGAGCCTAAGTATACCCAGGCACCTCCCATAGACTCCCTCCTGTTTGATGAATGCTGTAGATGATTTCAAAATCATGCTGCAGTCTATGTATTTAGAACATCATCAGGAAAAGAAATGAAGCAGAATGAAATATTCAGGCCTTTGAAATTTCAGCAGTCATGTAGTCAAGGACAGGTGAGCAAGTGATCTTTGCTTGTCGAATGAAGATGCTAATAATGATACAGTGGAACCCCTGCCCTCCTGAGAAGATTGTGTAGCAATGATGTTCTCCCCCAGCACATGTGTTAATGTCAATACTTCAGAAATATCCACCGCAGAGTGAGAGACTTGAAGCTTTACAGACCCCTATTCTTGATTCATTAGATTGATGTATTTCTTTAGTTATGTCTTTTCAGGCTACAGCAGCAGGATTATGACTGGAGCTTATAGCAACATTTGTTGTATCCCTTTGAAGAGCTGCAAATTAATCACAAACACTGCCATTCAAAATGTCAAGAATAAATATCCGATATACTCGTCCTTCTGTGTGGACCTTTTTTTAACATTATGTTATGGCTTCTTACATGCATTTGAGGTAGGGAAAACCAGAGCACCAGAAGGAAACCTATACAGACACAGGAGAACATGTTAAGTCCACACTCCACGTGCTGAACTCTCATGACTGCATCTGTATGTTTGATTGTATTTTAATGTGCAGCAGGGACATGCAGTTTATTGGTGCCAAGACTGACAACGTGAGAGATGTGGGCACATCCTTTTTAGCGTTGACAACATGTCAAAGGACCACAGTGCATTGTGGATAATTGTCTGTGACCAAAAATAGGCCTGCAGAGTTGTTGCTAAGCTATGACTCAATGGTACAGGCCATTATAAGCAGGAAGCACACAGCAGTGTAGGTCTGTTTGTCAAGTTCCAAGTCACCTTTATGACACAGACACACCCTCCGGTAATATAGAGATAAATACAAATCTAGCTTAGTGAATATTGTCCCTAATTATTCAAGGAGAGTCCTACCAGATCAAACTGTTCGGCCAAGTAACTTTCCACAACTAAATTTGCATTGACATTTGGACTAGCCAATACTTTCTGAACGGGTAAAAAATACAGAATCCATCAGCTTTGGCTGCACTAGTGGGGAGTGGGAACAATTAACTGTATGAATGACAATGCAGATCTTTTTTACCCTGAAGCCAAATGCGTGTGTGGCAATTCCCATGTGGGCAACTCTGTCTCAACTATTACACTTTATTGTGAAGTGAGTCTCCTGACATTCTTTAAGCATGGACGCAAATACAAGTGTGTCACTTGTATTTATGTGTCTCCTCCTTGAGGCTGGAGCACAGCTGGACTGTAATACAATCTGCAAGCCAGAGTCCAGAAGCACAATCAATAAAACTGGCAACAAGAACAGTGTGCACCACCACAACTCCTCAAATATGTGTAACATATTTATTAAATAAAGGAACTAATTCTACAAATACAATTAACATTTGTACAGCAGATTTTCATAACCAGACCAATTATTCACCCCATACAAGAGCAAGAACACGCTCTGACATTATCTCACTTACACTTACTTTCTGTATATCAAACACCTCTTTCATTAAACATGTACTTTGCCGAGGGACATTCCCACTACTACTCATGTGGTTCCTCAGGCCAATGATGAACATTGTGAAAATCCCCACAGAGCATTACTCACTACTGCGCATAAGATGATTGTGTGAAACATGTTTTGAAGTATATATTTGTACATGCTTTAGTTGCAAATGCACTGTGGAGAATGGAGGGCAAACAATCTTGTCCAATCAGCTGCTTTTAGCCAAACGGGTTCCTGACAGACTTGTTTAGGTCTCCAAACTGGTCCAGAAAGGACCGCTGTGGCTGCAGGTTTTCTATCAGACTGAGCAGGAGCAGAGCAGACTCCTCTCATTTCCTCAAGTAAGCTCAGTCTTACCATAGACTGTGTCACTCCCGGAGCCGTCCCGGAAACTGGATTCGTCCGGAAGTTCAGTTAGCAAGTCCTTAAGTGGTGACTGGTTAAGTTTTAGGCGTCTAAGTAAGATGGTTAAGTTTAGGGTTAAGGCTAGGTTGGGGTTAATTTATGGGAATGGCTGGTTAAGTTTAGGCATGAAAAGGTAGTTTGTTATATTTACTTCGGCTTTCGTCCAAATTCCGTGACGTAATCACTGCTGCGTATGATCATTGGTCAAACTGTACTTCCGGACGAATCCGGTTTCCGGGACAAATCCGGGAGTGACAACTGTATTGTCTTAACCTGAAGATTTGAGGAAATAGGAGGAGTCTGCTCTGCTCCTGCTGGGTCTGATAGAAAACCTGCAGCCTCAGCGGCCCTTTCTGGACCGCTTTGGAGACCTTTAGATCCACAAGTGCCATGTAGACAAATTCAGTTGCGGGCAATAATTGGAGTACAAGCTAACGCGCACAGGCAGACGGGTGAATTGGCATGGCTTGATGGGACATGGCAGCAGAGGGCATGCTGGGTATAATGGCTGTTGA
The DNA here is from genome assembly GCA_029875035.1 of Pomatoschistus microps. Lineage (NCBI taxonomy): Eukaryota > Metazoa > Chordata > Actinopteri > Gobiiformes > Gobiidae > Pomatoschistus > Pomatoschistus microps. The sequence continues at coordinate 6,791 of JAPMNZ010823340.1, read as the reverse complement.
CAGGCTCTGAGTGGAATGGGGGCGAGGAGCGCAGTAGGTGGTGAATCTGCATCATACACGAGAGACAATACTGCGCTCTGGGAACAAACAGATGAGGTTGCTTTCTGGTGTAGCTGTCAAAGATGGATGCTGATAAATATGGACATGTATACAAGGGAAATATCCATGGAAAATCTATTTCAACATCAAGTGTCCAGAACTTTCAAACTGTGATCATGATTTACAACTGTTGTCAACCACAAGTATAAAATAATGTTTTTCATTCTTCAAGCTGAAGTAACATTTCAAACCACAAAACTTTTATGAACTTGTTAGAATAGTTTTTCCTCATGATTTTAAGTTGATTTCCACTGATTCATGTTTGAGTAAACTTAATTCCACTGCACACAATACTTTGGATTATTCAGCTTAAAACATCTGTATCCTGTATACAAGTGGAGAGGGGTTGTAATCGTGCTTTTGTGTGTGTGTGTGTGTGTGTATGTGTGTGTGCATGGTGTCTGTTTGTCTGGCAGAATTGCGCAAAAACGGCTGAATGGATTGAGCTGAAATTTGGTGAGAACAGAAGAGGTTATTCTATGGTGGGAAGAAACCATTATAATTTTGATTTTCTGTTGGTGGATGTGATGGCTACACCCTACAGGATGACATCATGAGCCTTTCCTCTACTAATTTACAGCGGAGGAGAAAGGGGTGGGCTTTTGCAGGTGTGGGATGTTACAGCTGTGGGCGATTGGGCTGGTCCGTTTATATGTGGAGTCATGTTTCATTTCAGGAGTCCATTTGTTGGTGTTATATCTGACTAAGTTAACCTTTTACTTTCTGTAAAGTTCTTTTCTTTAGACCCAAAACGGCCTGTTTTGTTTATGGCCAATACACTTTTTTTTTTAAAGCTTGGTCCCTAGAAGCGAGTATGAGCTCTCTGAGTGCTCATGCTAGTTTAAAGTAGCGATATGTAATATTTTCATGTCAAGTCATCCTTGAATGGCCCTAATATGTCAAAAGGCATGAATAAACCATGCTCTTTTTGAATACTTATTTAACTGATAAAAGTAGTTCAGCCGAGATATTTGAATTTCAAAGTTAGTTTTACAGCCCCTAATTTTGATGTCTCGTCCTCCACCGTTGTACCTCACAAGAGCTAATCTCACTGGTAAAGTAACATGTGAGTGCAGAACTAAAACATGTTCTGTTATGATTCTCAGATCATTAATAGCAAAACAAAGAGAAAAATTATGATTTCTTTTTATTGAGGCCTTAGTGAAAAAGGTTTAGATTTTACAAAAATGTTGTCTATAGAGATCTTATGTTCCCAGCTGGATCCGCCTGCATATCTGGCAAGTCAGGGAGAGTGGGAGAGGTTGCAATACCACTTTTTGCCAGATTTTCACCTACTGCTCCTTTAAATCAAAAACATTTCTTTTAAGGTTCATGGAGAAAATACATGTGTCTCAGGTGCTGCAGTGCTAAAAGTATTCATTCTCTTTAAAGAGTCTCTGTAAAAACATAACAATAGTTCACCTCACTGCCATACAGCTTCTGATCTTCAATGCGAAGGATTGGCATCTCCGATCAGTTATTAAACCTGCCATGGGAGCTACATGTGTCATAGGCAGAGAGATTCTGGGGAAAAAAAACTTGGATTGTATTTGTAATACGGATAAGAACATGAAATAAAATAAAGCCAACCTCATAATGTGGATGATTCAAATTCACTGTGGCCATTTTGAATACAATAACTTTGGCTATTTTGAAAAAATTACTTTGGCCATTTTGAAATACAGAAAATGTTTTCAAACATAAAAGAGTGACACATTCCCTCGCAAAGGCCTGATTGCAGCTGAAGCAGAACTATCAGCTCGCTCAGACCGCCGGCGCGCCTGTTTCTAGCGTGACATTTGGCGCGCCACACAATAAAATCCATTTGCCACCATTTTCTCCTGTCCCTACACCCACCAGTTGTGTCCAGGAAGAATAATGACAAGAGAGATCTGCCTTGGGTGAAGCACGGCCCCTGTTGTGACCTTGAAACCCTGAATCATGGAACCAGAAACAGCCACGGGCATACTGCAGGGGCAGTATGTGAAAACAGAAAATTACAAGATTCATATTCTATTTATATGAATCAAAAATAGTTTGATTTCCTCGCCACACCAGTTTTCACATGCATGTATATTTGGACAGCTTCTGATTTTTTGACAAACACTATATTTTTACACTACCCTTTCTATTCATATAAACATCCTGTTTTATTTATTTCTTGATCTTTCATAAGTTTCAAACACTAATGATATGCATGTATCACTCCTGTTTTTGGCGCAAAACATTGGTGTTGCCATAATCTACTGCCATGTCTGCCTTGCTGTGACGCTCAAGAGACTTTCAACTATTATTGAGATTTAGAACTGACCACAAAACCTTGTCCATTTTTAAAAATATTTTTTTCCTTCTAGACAAAGTTTTCATGACATAATCATTTTATATTTTTTATGTTTTATTATGACGCAGCAGTTTCAAGCCGTGTTTCAAGCGTGTCCTTGTGAACGCTTTATCACTATTGTGAAGGGGAGAGGAGCACATTGAGGACATCTGAGAAAAAAACAAAATAAAACTTAACTGACCCGAGGCTCTCTTTATTTAATTACACAGCCCACTAAATGCCTCATCCATCTGATCGACCTTGCTTAGCCGTTCTCGCAGTTCAAATTGCAAATGCTGATGTAAGATGTCAACTGTAACTTTAACCGTGCAGTACACTTCCCATTTTGAACAGCGTCCTGCATTTATATTATGGCTTTTGAGAGTTGCCCTATTCATTTTGGATACATTGTTTGTGTGTATTTATCAAAGGTCAAGCTCCATCAAAGTTATGAAGCTTCTAGGGAGTCACCTTATCTCTGGACTAACAGTATCCACTACCTGACCTGAGTACTTTATAGCTTGCACAATCAATAGTGGATTAATTGAGGCTTGTGCTAACCTGACTCAATGGGAACAAAATAAACAGCAATAAGACAGAACAGGGGCTGTAGAGAAAAAAGGACATTTACATTATATTGAGAATTGAAGATATGTATGTGGATATGTATATTTGGAACACATCATTTGGAATTTTGGATTTTTGCCAATAAACTACTTTGAAAATCATTACTGCATGATGTAACATATTGAGGAAGCTGGTTTGATCGCTCTAAACTCTTCAGTTTTAGTCTAGTCATATTTATATTTGATTTATTTATCGAGGCTCTACAGTGTTAGCATAGAGTTACAAAGGACATTTTGAACACATAGACCTTGTGGCCAGTTCTCTTGCCTTCCAGCAATTCCTGGCTCATCTGGTGATCTGGATCTGATCTATGGACCTCATTTATCAATCCAGGAGAAAAACAAAGAGTGGAAGGTGAAATAGTACATGGAATTTCCCTGTTTTAGTTCTATAAGACATGTGCATGATGGCAAATGCTTAATAAATAAGCCCCCGTGTTCAAACTCATGCCCATCTCTCATGTATTTGTTAATATAAATGAAAGTAACATTCCATTGACAAATTCATCTATAGAAAATTAGCCTTCTGTTGTGAAACAGTGTCAAAACAACAACATATCATTACATACTGTCATTTGCGTCATAGCACGTCCTCTATGCCTGATATGGGTCGACACTCTGCTGTGCTAATCACACCACTCGTCTGCATGTGGCAGGGTATAATCTCCACAGGAGCTGGAGCCAAAGTTAGCAGATCTCACACCCCTCATATTTAAAGGTGCACAAGTCCATAAATTGACCCATCATATAGGTTATAGATGAGATTTATTATATTACCAATGTAGTAAAATGTGTCATCTATATTTGACCCATGCCTCTGGTGCATGTTTTGAGTAGTGGTCTTAGTATGAGGCATGAATGCTACCCACTCAGCCACTGTGTCGCCCAGTTCATGTAAAGGGTCCTTAACCCCATCAGGGACACCAAACCTTATATACCCAATGCACCATATTGAGTCTGAAATGTCATAAGCAGTAGAGTGGAGGCTGTTGGGACACAGGAGACTGTGGCTTCACATGTGCACATACACATTGGCCAGATGTCAGGAAAAATGTAGAGCAACAAGAGGTGGCATCATGAATGTTAAACTTGTATTGTGATGTTGTGACCTGGTTATCTCAGCTCTCAGTCGCATCCACTGGTGCTGATCTGCACATCTGACAGCCATACAGGCACAGTCTGGACCAGAGCCTTCCATAAATCATGTCCTCAGTCTGGTCCGCCCAGAGGAGCAGCTGTTCCCCCGCGGCTGCACTCTCCCCTTCATCCCCCTATATGTCTTTGTGCTCTCGGCATGTAGCCAGCTCCTTTATACTCCTTTTGCTCATCTTCTGCTTTTCTGAACGCCTCTCCTCCACCTGTTCACTGTCCTCCACTGCCCTCTACTCTCGCCACACGCTGTATCTCCCTCACTGCAGCTTTAGTATGATTGGACTTGGGCCTCATGAGCATGGACGGCCTTGGTCCTGAGGCCCAAGTCATCACCTCAGCTAACATCAGCCATAACAACATCTGAAATGCTCCTCTGACAAAAGATAGATAGATCGCTGTGTGGCTTCTGTACATTTAATTCTCTTCCACATTTCTTTATAAGGAAAAAACAACTGTCCTTCCACATAACTAGTCTCTCCCACAGTCAAAGGGGAGAGACTAGAGCAACTTTCACACACCCCACAGCTACAAGTGTGAACAGTTGCATCTCTCTGTCTGTCTGAAGAAACATTTGCTTCAGTCAGTGGAATTGCTTGGCATTTTTTGTTCTAAAACAGTACATGTCTGCCCTCGTATTTTTGTAGTGCTATCAGTGTGTGGTATTGTTTATGCTTATATTCAACCACAGTTGAACCTGACAACATCTCACACAACAAACAGACATAGTTAATCTATTACTTGTTACCCATTAAGGAGAAATATCTTGACAAAGACAGAGCACAACAGCTCGGCCTCTCCCAGGACAGATCTGAAGCTCAGAGAGTGTGTAGCTCCTTTCATACTAGAAGACACACCTTCATATGCGGATAGGAAACGAAAAAGCAACAGAGCAAGGAACAATGACAAGACCTTCCTTATTAGCATGTTCAAAAGCCTGATTTAACATATGACTATAACACAGACTTCCTGGAGCCTTCCCGGAGCCAAAAGTGAATTACAGTACAAGCATTCTACAATCTAGTTTAGCCACATGTGATTTACCAAAATTACAACTTCAAATAACATTCAAATGTCAGGTATCATCTGATGCACAGCAGCATGAAGATAAAAAGTAAGGAGATCATCTTTAGCCTACTTTGATTTCATAGTAGGCTAAAAAGAGAAAGATTGTTGTAATGATGCTTTTATAGGGGGTCAGAAGGTTGAAAGTGCTGAACTAATTCAAGTGTCTAAAGAAACGTCATTATAATTTAACTATACATTGTACTTATTTGATCAATTTTAGGATAGTCTATCCATTGTTTCTTAATTTTCGTCATACTGTCCTCAAATGTACATAAATGTGCTGTCAAACAATTAAAAATCACAAACACACATTCAAATATTGATTTGTAGAGATAGATTAAACAATTCACATAGTTTTTCATGTAGGAGCTTTCCAATTGTACTGGTATTTATTTTGTTTTAAAAGGTTACTAATTTCCAAATTGTATGTTTAAGAATTATCTGTAACCAACTTTGACTCTTAGCAATCTCAGCGTCTGCTCACAGGCAAAATTGATACATCTTGGCAAAATAGATGTAACACGTGAACATTTGGACTGTAACAAACAATATACAAAATCCCCAAAACCTATTGACGCTTTGGCAGCTATATGTTAGTGGCTACACGTGCATGTGAATACTAGTGATGTGCACAAGGCTTTGTGACAGCAATGCATATGGATTAAAGTGAAATGTGTGCTTTCACTGTTTGAAAATCAAATGGACAACATTTAATAAAATCACAAAACATAACTCCTATGTCACCCCTCCAAGGACAACTCGGTATGAGGATTTAAAAATGGGATTCATTTAATACATGCATTTATTCTTCATAGAAGTTTTTCTATTGGCATAATATATTGTCAAAATAGTTATACATTGACTCACAGGGAGCAGATCCACTCAAACAGCAGCCTGGTGAAGGCAACCCAACTTCTGTTGATAGTGTGGAAAATGAACCTCACAGAGACGGGATCGTGGCGCACCAGAGCTCCTGGAAGTTTATTCACTTTCCTTCAGGTTTCAGTTGTTTCAGTTTTTTCAGACAGAACAAAGTCAGGACATGGTTTATAAAGTCATTGTTACGTCACTGATACGTCACACATACAAAGACATATGTGTCGCATCAATAGACAATCAGAACATATTAGAGTCAAAACATGGATACACAATCGGGTGGTTGTGACTTGTATAGCTAACTATTTTCCATTATAGGTTTATGGCCACTTTAGCTCATCATATTGTTTTTGGGTTAATGTTATGCATGCATTGTTTTTCAGTTGTAATAGAATTATAGGCTTTGATAGCGCACTATTCAGTTGTTATGTCATCATTCAAGGGGGTTAGAGACATTTCGGATGAATCCAGTAATTTCTCTCAAGCATTCAATAGAACACTGACAACATTTCAAAAAGTAAAAGTGAAGTACATCTCTGGACCTCAGCCTATGGCCATATGTGCTGTGAAAACCAACTGACACATCAGCAAGTGCCTCCTGTCCAGCCTCACATTTTACAATCACTCAGTGTAATGGGGGAATAGCTGTGGGG
>JAPMNZ010823337.1:0-12020 GCA_029875035.1 Pomatoschistus microps | reverse complement strand
AGGCAACAGAACTAGTGGAACGCAGATTGCTAAATGTATTTGGACTATCTAAGTTTGTACTGTATGTGGAAATGTAACCACCCAAGCTATTAACGCTGTCTATTGCTAGAAGTCATGTTAGCAATTGCGTTCATCTAAATAAGTCTGATAGATTGGTTGGAATTGTGTGTTTTGTTTGTCTATGTTTTATGGCTACGACTGAAATTGTTAGTTGCGTATTCGGGGGTTTTCAGTCTAGTCCAGAGCGAGACAAGAGTCATGTTGTCTCACACCAATGCACTTATTGTTATATGTCATGTAATCCCAGTCCTAGCTCCTTAACCCTATGACAAAAACACATGTCTTGGCGCATGTATTCATCCTTTAAAAAAAGAACCTTTGTGAGCAGAGATAACCCTTGGGACATATACGAGAGGTGTGTGTGTGAGAGACTTCCTGCTTAATCAGCCTGCGCCCCTGCCGTGTCCCTGTTGTTCCGATGGCCACAGCAGCACTGCAGTATTTCTATCAGATCATCTCCCCTCTCGTCTGCGGCCCTCGTGTTTATGAAAATGATCCTCTCTCGGAATGCCTCCTGCATGCCAACGCGTCACTGTCTTTCCTCATTGGGCGCACACATCCCGCCGAGTTACACGGGAGAGGTTTGCTGTCATAGGTAAATGAGTAGGTTTTTATTAGTAATTACGCACTGAGGTTAAGGCGAGGTGGGACTGCGGCTGTAGTCTTGTCGCGGTTTGGGTGAATGTGCTGTTATTATGATGCGTCGTGTCTGTGGGGGGGATTGGGGAAAAGTGCACAAAAGAATCCTTCACGGGAGCTAATGATTCTTGTCTCGTTTCCACATGGCATCCGCTCACTTCATCATCACAAGAACGCTCTCACTGTGAGATCTCATACATTGGCCCTGCACCATATGCTGAAATATTAGTTAAGACTGCGTTCGGGAGAATTGTTGTATTCATAATCGCCATCTTTTTGATTCTAAGTGAGCCTCTTTGCTGCCATCACCTTTTATTAGCTTGATAAATCACCTCTGTTGTCAGTCAAGCCAGGGAGAATAATTGGATGTGGTTGTCGCCCTGTGTGATGGATTATCAGTCATTGGGGATTAAATTAACAGATAGTGCTCAGACATAATGGTTTTTGTTTTGCATTTTAAATTGCCTGGGAGCCCAGGAAGACCCACTTGGTTTTTATAGCAGCCATGTTCGGACCTTTCTCTGTGACGAATGAAGAAAAACCCATAGGGCAGCCAGTTTATTCATATGAATAGTAGTAAAACATTTATGACTGCGCACAGACAGGGCCATGAATCTGCTAACATGATGTGAAATTGGGGATGGCAATTTCTGATGAAAGCGGTAGACAATGTGAAGAAATGTGTCGAATATTTTTGGGATGAAAACGAGAAAGGTGACCTGACAAGTTGGTCAAGCGAAGTGGCTGCAGCCTGATGTGAGCTGACATCTGTGACCAGCTAGTCAGGACACAAACACATTAGGTACCTCATCCTGGCGCTTTTCCACTTTCAAATGGGGATTTGACACAAATACCTCCACAAGCGAACAGCACAGTAAAGGGCGACCATGGCTGCAGTTCTATAGCACACATTTCTGTGTGGCGTGTTTGCCCAAGCATGAGAGATTTACTTCCTTCCCTTTCCTCCATCCTGCAGACCCCTCCCGCACCTCCAGATCACATTATCATAATTGTGTCCAGAACATGAGGGGCCAGGGAAGTGATCATGTCATTTTATTTACACCCTGCTTGGCCCTTTTTACAAACGACATGCCACTAACTGCCAAGCGGACTGGGGCCTGATGACATCTTTTGATCAGGCCTGTCGCTGCCTATCAGCGGAGAATGGCAGGTAATGGATATCCAGTGACAAACCAAATCTCTGGGAGGATGGAGAGTGGGGCGCACCTGCCAGGTCTCCATTAGGCTGGCCTCTCCCTGGGCTGCTGCTGACTCTGCCCCTAGGGCCCAAATCACAGCAGCGCCAGCCGCATGGCTGCCTACAGATTGGCTGTTAGCACTGGAAATGAGAGTTATTTCAGCTATGACATTTTTGTTTAGACCGGACGTGTGTGCATGGGGCAGTTTGGAAAATGAAGAATTTAGCGTGTGCCCCCCCATACAGAGGATAAACTCTGCATGAGTTTGGAGAATGGTTTGGTACTCGGCAGCCTGCTCCTGAAGGCCCTGTGTTTGGTCTGGTTTGTAGTCACAATAATGCATCAGTTTCATATAGTTCTTTTTGGACACTGAAAAACTCACATGGCATTATTCTTTCACTATGTCCACGGTGGTGATAAGCTACACAACCACAGCTGCCCTGGGGCACAATGAAGCGAGGCAACCAGTATATGCCATAGGCCCCTCTGACCACCACCAACAATTCACATACTCACCAGACATACTAGGCAATGTGGATGTGTCTTGTCTATGGACTCAACAGGATTTTGGCACTTTACAGCCACCCCACTGTGGCACCTGTGGTTCCCAGAGGTTTTCCTTCACTGTACTAACCAGGGCCTATCCTGCTTAGCTTCTGAGATCCAACAGGATCGGACTTTCCCATGCAGTAAAACAATACTAAATGTGAGCTGGGGATGGGTGTGTCCCTGATGAGATGGGTGCTCCTGAGGCTTCTACTGTTTCCTCTCTGTCTTGAAACCGCTCTGATGGTTTGTGCATGTCTCACCATTAGGACTGTTTATATTTATATACTCCGTCAGAAGATCTTTTCTGACTTTTCAGACTCTTCAGTAAAGACTCAACTTAACCCATTCAAAATATAATCAACCCACTTAACACTATTGGGTATCAATCCACTATGTCACGATCTCATCATACAAATTCTGACATCTCCTTCTGAGTATCTCCTGATTATGTGAGAGCATGCATGTGTGTGTGTAATCAGAGAAGAGGCAGATGAAGAGGCGTCAGACATATTAACTGACAGATGGAGGTTGATCCAACTCATTTATTACCCCAGAGGAGAATGCCACAGTGAGATTGGGCTTCATTAATTTCAGATTTAGTTTTCATTTCAAGCTGTTGCGCCCTGAGATAAATAAAATGGTGCATTATGTTTTTGCCAAGATATTTCTTTTTTGTTTTCCTCCGATAGAAGGAGTGAAAAGAAGGGAGGCATAAGTTCCGTGTGGCTGGGGTAGTATATAAATACAGGCTCGCCTAGAGGAAAATAACACCTCAACGGTTGATGAGGTGAAATGGGATGACTGTAATTTCTCAGCTCAGCTTTAAAGGCTCCCACACAGATGGCTCATTTATCCCTGGGAGTCCTCGGGCACACATAGCAAAACTTTTTCTGCAGTTATTCTAACATAGCGTGTTTACTCTCAACAATTTACTCATCTCTTTCTTTTGTCCCTTTGTCTTACAGCCTATTCTCCTGAGGATGGGACAGAGCACAGTGTCGACACAGCTCAAGCTGAAGTCCAGGCCCCGGACCCTCAGGACGATCATTCCACAAAAGAAGAGTTTGATAAACAGAGTGAAGGCCCAGTCAAGGACCAAGCATGTGAGCGTGAATCTGCTGGAGGAGCCGAGCTCTCTGGACAGGACATGGACAGTGAATCACATGTGAGCGAGACGAGTGATCGTCTCTCAGACTTTGAGAGTCCCCCCAGAAAACATGAGCTGGTTACAGCACCTTTAAATGGGGGCACAAAGACCCCCCCTATAGGCATGGATACTCTGGAACAGATGAAGGCAATCTACTCCAGCTTCCTAAGCACTTCTTTCTGGTCGCCCCTGAACTTGAATTTGACACAGTCCCCAGCACAGCCTGCCCCAGCTCCCACTGAAAAGCCCACCCGCAGCAACAGCACTAGCAGCAGTAGCAGCAGCAGCAGTTATGACTGGCACCAGTCCGCTGTGGCAAAAACATTACAGCAACAGCCTTCCCAAAGTCACCATAGCACTCAGGCTGAGCCCAGTCTGTTTAGTACAGTCCAGCTTCACAGGCAGAACCCCAAATTGTTTGGATCCTTGTTTACAGGAGCTAGTAAATTCCGATGTAAGGGCTGCAGTGGAGCTTATGATACTCTAGTGGAACTTACAGTGCACATGAATGAGACAGGCCATTACAGAGATGACAACCAGGACAAAGCAGGCCCTGGATCCAAGCGCTGGTCCAAGCCCCGCAAACGCTCTCTGCTGGAAATGGAAGGGAAGGAAGATGCAGAAAAAGTCCTTAAGTGCATGTACTGTGGTCACTCATTTGAATCTCTCCAAGATTTGAGTGTCCACATGATAAAGACCAAACATTACCAGAAAGTGCCCTTAAAGGAGCCCATGGCCCCTGTGGCAGCCAAAATGATTTCTAATAAGAAAAGAGGATTTGTTGGCTTGGATATGACCTCTTCTCGAGTTAAAGAAGAATCTAAATCAAAAGCAGAGCATATTGAATCCTCACAAAAATCTTCCTCCTCAGTCTCTACTCCTTCTAATAACCGCTATGGTCACCAGAACGGTGCAAGCTACGCCTGGCAGTTTGAATCAAACAAATTACAAATTCTGAAGTGCATGGAGTGTGGGAGCTCACATAACACTCTACAAGAACTTAGAAGTCACATGATGGTGACAGGACATTTCTTAAGGGTGACTAGTTCAGTTGGAAAGAAAGTTAAATCACTCCCAGAAGCCACCTCTCCAAATCCTGCACGGGTCACTAGTCCCACTGAACATAGGGTCCAATCTGTACCTCTTGCTCCAACTGCCTTTTCCCCCACACCCCTTCAATCTCCTCCTGCTACGTCTCCTCCACTCTTAGAAGTTAAAAAAGAGGAGATGGAAGAAGAATGCACTAAACCAGACACTGACTCTAAAGAAAAGATTATTTCAGTCATGGTTGGAAAGGAAGAGACTGTAGAGAAAGAGGAAAAATTTGATATTTCAAAATATAGTTACCTTACAGAGGAAGACTTAAATGAGACCCCCAAAGGGGGTGTGGATATTCTTAAGTCATTAGAAAACACTGTTACCTCAGCTATCAACAAAGCCCAGAGTGGAAATCCAAGCTGGGGTGGCTACCCAAGCATACATGCAGCTTACCAGTTCCCCAGTGCCCTTAAACTCCAGCATAGCAGCCTAGACAAGAACTCCCCAATAAAGTTTTTGTTTAATGGAAGTAGCACATTACCATCTATTGCCAAGAACCAGCCCCTCATTTCTCCTCTTTCTACACAGTCCTCTCCATTCTCTAACAACTTCCAAGCAATGGAAGACCTAGTGAAAAAAGTGTCTGAGAAAGTAGCCAAGGTAGAGCAGAGAGTGAAGCAGTTGTCACCAAAGCTAGAAAACAATCACTCTCCCTGTAGTAGTGAAACTGGAGACTCGCACAAAGGTGGGGAGTCTCCTGGGGAGTGGAGGGCGGTCACTCCAGCCAATAGTGACAAGGGAAGCCATAGCGACCGAGCATCCCCAGTAACTGAACCCAAGAGAGACACAGAGGCAAAGTCCCCTATGACTTCTACTCTCAAAAGCAGCACAGCAATTATCACCGGCCACGCTCCTCCTGAACAGCCTTTTGTAAACCCTTTAAGTGCACTTCAGTCCGTCATGAACATTCATTTAGGGAAGGCAGCCAAACCCTCATTGCCAAACCAAGATCCCCTGAGTCTTCTCTCAAGACTTAGCCAGAGCATGGCCGAAAAAGCGGCTGTGGGTACACCCCCCTCTCACACAAGAAAATACGAAAGCATAGCTGACAATAGCATCTGTCTACCCAATGATGACCAACCTATGGACCTAACTAAAGGAAAGAGTGGCAGAAACTCCTCCTCATGTCCAGCCCCCTCAACTCCTTCCTCTACTGCCTCTTCCCTCTCGCCTTCTTCTCACGTCACGCCAGCCAAGCTAACCGTAGTATCCCCGTACACTTCAAGCAGCCCTCTCCATGAAAACGCTCTGTCAGATATCTCGGACATGCTCAGAAATCTCACGCAATCCAGCCATGTCTCCAAACCACCCTCCCGCTTACGGATCCCTGAAAAGGTGGAGCTTGTGGGAAGTATCCCAGATGAAGACGATCCATCTCTCCACAGCCACAAGCGCAAAGGTCGGCACTCCAATTGGAATCCCCAGCACTTACTACTCCTACAGGCCCAGTTTGCTTCAAGTCTTCGGCAAACATCTGACGGAAAGTACATCATCAATGACTTAAGCCCGCAAGAAAGAATGCATGTGTCTCGCTTCACTGGTCTTTCAATGACCACAATAAGTCACTGGTTAGCCAATGTTAAATACCAACTTAGGCGGACAGGACGGACCAAATTCCTCAAGAATCTGGATTCTGGTCAGCCTATGTTTTTCTGTAGTGACTGTGCTTCGCAAATTCGGACCCCGGCAGCGTACTTGTGCCACCTGGAAGCTCACTTGGGGTTTAAGATTAGAGACTTGGCGAAACTGTCCCCCAAACAGACTGCAAGAGACTCTCACGCACTCACTGACAAACTGGTGCCCCTGGAGTCCTTTCTTTCAGCGCAGTCACTGGACGAATGCAGCACCAACGGGGCAGTGTACCGCTGCCAGCTCTGCGTCCGTAAATTTGCCACAAAGCATGCCATCAAGCTTCACCTCAGCAAGAGCCACGGGAAGTCTCCAGAGGACCATCTGCTGTTTGTGTGTGAGCTCGACAAACACTAAAGTACTTCAGAAAGAGAAATACTAGATCTCCGTAGAGTGATTGACCAAGACTCTATTTAAGGTTTTTAAACGTAAAGTGTGATCATGCACGATGCCACAAACTGCTGGTCCAATGACAGTGTGTTTACATATGTGCAGCCTGTTCGCATTTCTCAGTTCTCTGTATTTCAAAAAAAACTATTTTCACTGTCAAATATCTTGTAGGTGCGAGACGTCCTGCTTGGTGTCAGCTTTGTTGTTCCCTCACAGCATATCTTCTCTTATCGTAGGCTGAAACCAGTGAATCTCTTGTTATGAAGACCAGCTAAAACTTGAACTATTTTATGTTAATTTATTTAGATTTTTTTCTAGTAGACTGCATGTTCTATTGCATTTGTACAGTCTTGTCCAGTCAAAATTTCAAAACCTTTTCAACAGCCCGATAATAGCCAAACACCTGGGAGAGCGTTGAGAAAATGATTTGCCACTATTTGTTTATATAGTTTCTATCTCTTTTTGCTGATTGTAAAAGCTGCCTTGTTCTTTATCACTAAGGGGTTCTCCCAATCCAGGTTTATGTAAAAATGTACATATAAAGTGTATACGCGTACAACTTAATGTTTAAATTATGCATATTTTACTTGTTATATTTCCTAATTTAAAAGGATGACTATCCACTGGTGCAGAACCTTTCAAGAAGATGACAAAGGACATTGTTTTGCACAATAGTTTTATAAATGTTATTTGATATAAAAAAACACAAATATGTTAATGCCTTGTGCTTCTATGATTAAATTGAATTAACTGCTGCAAAAATATTTTGTTGGTTTGGTTATTTTCAAAAAAGAAAGGAAAGCAAAAAAACTGTTACAAATCCATATTCTTCCATTCACTTGTCTCCAGTCCCAGAAATTGTCTGAATGTTGTGCTGCCTGTGTGTCGTTGGGGAGAGGGCTCGAGAGGTGCGAGCCGTGCCACTGCCTGCAAGGCGTCTGGCAGGTGGTGTGTGCTGCATGTAAACCACCAGATGTTTCTGAAACGAGCCACTGGAGGAGGAGGAGGCGGGCGGGCCGCAACAGCAGGCTGAGTGGGCTGATTACCACGGGGGCTTGGATGCCATCAGGAGCCTTGGGCACAGGCAGCAGATCTGGCACACACCTGGACTCAAGAGTGTCCCATGGAAAAAATAAAGGGGATCCTATATATGTGCACAGAGACGAGCTGACAGTGGTGCAGAATGCACCGACAGGTGCTATTCCCTCAAAGCAGACTTTTGGATCTAACAATATTACTGGCAGGTGTTGATGCTATCAGATTAGTCACAATTCAGGCTTGGTGCCATGTAATGAGAAAGTTTTTTTTATGGTTTGCAATGAACATTATGAAAAAGTGTGTGCACAGACACACTCGCTCCTCAAATAATCTCCACTTTAACTTATTCGTCTTTAAGGCTGCCTTAGGACACCGTGTTCTTTCTGTTTGATGTTCCCAGGCTTCGCTTGTCATGACTGACTGACTGAGTGACTTGGGCCAAGGGAAGTTATCTGGTTGCTATAGTGACGGCCATTTGGCCAGCCTCTAACCCATGCTCACTCACTCAACAGAGGACAGCTCGAGTGCAGCATACCCATTTACTCCCTTAAATCTCATCATCTCGCTTCAGTTCCTCCCACCCGGGAACAGATTAATTAACACACACACACTGTGTCCTGACCCCGTCTTCTCACACAAACTCATTACCGCCTCAGACTGCTTGCGGCCCACCGACGTTTAGGATACATTGGCCTAACGTTGTGGGAGAGCCCAGTGATGACTCACATCTGACAAGCAGAATAAAGCCCTTAACAATAGATGATAATTGAAAGATGGGTTTTAGACCGGTAGCCATTGATAATGCAAATGAAAAAGGCTTTGCTGCTTTATTGAATCTCTGGTGAGTTTTCTGAGCTCCCTCTGCTCTCCCTGTTTAAAACATTTCTCACACGTGATCATCCTTCACCCCTGTTCTGTAGGCCTGTGTGTTGATGAACACTATGGGCTCTGTGATAGACTCGGGGTGAAGATGGCTGGGGGCGTTAATGAGATAGTTGACACTTTTGGGGTTAATGAGGGGCTGGAGGGAGAGGACTAAATGATTGGACTTCTGCTTGAATGAGCTTTATCGTGGCTGTTTTAGGAGCACAGAGGACAAGCTTATGATCTGCAGAAGCCAATTATGAAGCATGAAAAGTGCAAGTCCCCTGAATTGTATTTTTCCATGATTTGAAGCGCAGAGTAGATGTGTTGTCTATTGTTCTTTGTCTTCACTCTCTTTGAGGGCTGTAGTTCTCGACGCTGCTTCGCCTCAGTGCTCCTAAAACAAAGTCAGCAGTGAAAGGGGTAAAGGAGGTGGACAAGAGCGGGGAAGAGTCCCTCTCTCCTCCGCAGCGCCGCACACAGATCTCCCATCAGCTCTTGTCATCCCTCTAATGAATATCAGTTAAATTGCTCTGTGGATCTGAGGAGTTTGGATGTCAATGTGATTTGTGTGAGTGCGGTGGATAGAGGGGTGCAGACTAATGAAAGGCGAGTCGAGGCTGACAGAGTGATGAGCATCAAGCCCATCAGACCAATCACAGCACAGCACTTGACAGCACGGACAGACAGACAGCAGGGCCGCAGAGACTATGCATTTAGGAAAACAAAATGGCTGCCAAAATAGTGGTAGACGTTGTTAGAGAATGATGTATATCGCTCCTGTCTTTGCAGGCTCTCACTGTCAGGTGAACTCAGGTATTTGAGGATGTCAGGATTGGTGATTTCACAGCAATTATTTTGTTATGGTGGAGTGTGACCTACAGGTAAAGAAAGCAACATTAGCTCTGCATCTTATATCCCTGTCAATAATTCAAAGCTACTGGAGACGGTGGGAATTTAATGAGTTGGGGTACTTAACATTTTGCTTTTCCCAACAAAATGAGTCTGTGATCAAATCAGACCACATTTTGTATTTCTCTTAATAGAAAAAAAATGCAACCCTCTCATGCTGCTAACATATACATTATGGGTATGTAAATTTATAAATATATTGCACTGGAATATATAGTATCTTATACTTGCTTATTTTTTTGCTAAAGTCAGAGATTTTACACTTTACTCTTGCTTCTTATCACACCAAAGTTGGACATTTTAGACAATTGCTTCTTATGTATTTTCTTTCATTGTAGTATAGAGGGTTTATTCACTTATCTTGTGTTGTGTTCTCCTCATTCTGTTCTGTTACTGGGGATGCCAAACTGAAATTTTGTTTAATTTGCAAACTTGAACCATGTGAAGCTTTGAGCTGAAAGCTGATTGGCTGAGTGAGTATGCTCCTGTCTTTTTCACTTTTCTGCCTGAAAAATTATCCAAAAATACATGCATCTAAAAAGTGATAGAACCACAGTGTTTTGACAGCAGAGAACTATAGATTTATTTCACATATAGGTAATTGTTTTAGAGTCTGAAAATTAGGCATCCCAGCTTTAAGACACAGCATCTATTGTTTCAGCTTTTGCTCTGCGCTGATGTGATGTCCTCTGACAGCAATGGAGTCATGTAGAGTCAAGTTAGCCTCACTGCGGACCTCTGATCCCTGTTTACATAAATGGGAGGAGCTGCCCATCTCTGGTTCATTACGAAGCTTGAGAGGCCTCGCCATGCATTCCAAAACGTCCTCTGGAAGCGGCGTGCAGATGGACCAAATATACACACGCATCGGCAACAAACAGATGGAGAGGAAGAGGATGCGGCGAGTTTCAGGTGGTCTCTGCTAATGTACTGTCACTGGGGAACGGTGCGTTTCGTAGGCTCCTTGTTGCCGAGAGAGCTCCAGCCTCAAATAGCTGTCAGAGGTGTTTTGGTGTGATAGCTGACAGATTTGCTAAAGACACGCGTCTGAGGGCAACTCCTCTATATATCGTTAGTTTAATGCACAATGACATGACCAATTATAGCCAGCTCCATGCCCAAATAGCATGTCAAAACCTGTGTATCAATCCATTAGATCCTGTCTCCCATCACATTAAGTGGTACCTTTAGCTATCTGTTCGCCACATAAGGGAAAAATGCTGACGGAATGAGATTGCAGCTTTTTCCACACGCTCCACTTTCTCAGAGCTGATGTCTGAGGAGGCTCTCTCTTCGTCTCATCTTTTCTTCTTTGTCACTCTCTGTCTTTTTTTTTTTTTGCTAACAGCTCCAAGTGCATAAACAATACATCTCGATAATGGCCTGCATTGTTTACTTAGCTCTGAAAATGTATTTGCGCAAAACTCTAAAATGCATCTAGCGCGAATCAGTCACTGGGTGTAGAGCCTTGTTGACACAGGGGTGCTCTCCAAACGGCAGAAGTGTCATAACAACATCATACATCAGCGTATCAATTGGAATAAAAGGATGTGATAGCGAGATGGGTGGGTACGGGGCAGTGTAGTTGGGAGCTGTGGCTGTTGGGAGGAGCCTGGTGATGATTTAGTGCGGCTGCCCATCCTGTCCTTTTGGTGAGGTCATGTGCCCCCAGGCCCTGGCACACAGCATGAAGCTCAGACAAACCTGGCATCTCCTCTGGCACCACGCCTGGCAACGTGACTGGCAACATGGACACATACTGCGGCCACCTTGATGGATTCTCCCGTTGTCACTTTTATGAAATCACTTTTTGATTTGTTGACATGTTTTTCTCCCGTGTGATAGAGTACTTGTTGGTTGGTTAAAGCTGCAATAGTGATTAAATAGACAATGATAACAGATTAACTGGAAATGTCAAAATGTTTATTTTGTAGTTTTAAAATATGGGGATTTTTTGGTCCCAAAAACAGGTATGTAGCTACTGTCTTATCAGTTAGCTGGCATTGCAGGGAACATTTCTAACAATTTATTTAGAGAGGAAACCCAGAATGTTATGTTGCTAATTCCCCTGCTAACTCATGCCATTACGTCTCTGTAGTTTCGCCCTGGCCACTTCTGATTGGACAAGCCTCTTATGACTCTTCCTCGCTGTTTCATCAGCTCTTCCTACGACGAGATGGATCACTGTTATGATAAAGTTACTTCACTCTCAAGTGTAGCATATATAATTAGCTATTTCAAGGCAAATTAAAGCGTGTTTATTTGTAACTACAAGGATGAATATCAGATTCAGTTCCTTTGTTATTTGCAGTAAAACCACATTGAAATACATGTGCAAAAGTTCCACAGTGTGCACCAGATAAGTACATAGACGAAACAAGCTAAAAAGTACCAGAAACAATTGGTGCTGTGAAATCAAACAACAAAAACATGTCAATATTAGTATTAAAACATGGCTTTATGTGGACACAACAGTGCTGTATGTGAGGTGTGGG
>JAPMNZ010823318.1:0-14690 GCA_029875035.1 Pomatoschistus microps | reverse complement strand
ATTATCAGTTGTCATTTGTAATGCAGATTTTCTTGTATAATCTCTTGAAAAACTCCAGCAGGTGGATTGCTTCAGTAATCAGTGGTTAGGATCTACATTTGTCATGGGCAATAATAGTTGGATTGTAATTCTAATGACTGTAATAGACCATGATACATACTATTACATACTGTCCCTTTAAATGTCCTGTTAGTGAAGTGAATCAAACTAATCAGACAGCTTTGTTTAGGCTCCGTATCCAGAAAGTAGGTGTTGTGCAGTAGACTAATACATGTTTGTGTTTAGTTTATTTTACTGTTTCACTGTTGTTCCGACCCGTTGGCTGGACTAGACTAATCATTTTACTAATATAAAAACAGAAAAAGAATAACATCAAATCACGCGATACCAATACATCCATATTGTCTGATATTGGTGACAATGATCCCTGATAATCGGTCGACCTGTAGTTTCTGAGTGAGATCGCTGATGTGAAGCACAGTACAGCGGCTCTACAAAAGCCCTGACCACAGTTGGACATTTTCTCCATTCCATTATGTTAATGCTAACGTTTGATTTGAGATCTTTTCTTGTTGTTTGCAGAAGCCGAAAGCGGTATGCCCTCTACCTTATCTTACTTCCAAAGTTCCACCCAATCTCCACCACTTTAACGCTTCTGACTTTGGGAGTTTCCCCAAGGATATTTTTTCCAAACACTATCTCACAGGCCTCCTTTTTTCTAACTTTCTATGGTGTCCCTCGTGCTTTAATGCACTAACTTCTTTGCAGGCAGAGAGAGGATAGATAAATTGGATGTGTTTGTAGAAGTGCTGTTTCTTTGTCTTCGCTGTTGTCGCCGTACCAAGGCCAAACGCTCACCCTCTCCATATCTACCTATTTTGATCCTTTTGGTTTTGTCCTTTGCAGACTTTATTTCTCTCACTTTCAGTTCTTTTTCAGTGTCGTTGAGTTTCTTCCCTTAGCTTTATTTGGAGATGAATCCAACTTTTGCTGTCTTAACAAATGATTCTTTGAAATATACATGATGGTGCTTGGGATCAACATCTCGCAGAGCTCACATGTGCTGTTGTCAAACATGGATAATCTCTTTGATTTCATAATTGACATAAACGATCTGCTGTAGCTGCAGGCACTGGAGATTATAGCATGTCTTTATTATGTTTTCCATTCACCAACAGCACCTCATCACCCATCTGTCCTTCATTCCACTCTTTAGGAAAGGCATGGAATTGTGGAATTTGGATAGCAATCTGTTTATCCAAAATTGGAATTATTTAGAAATCACAGGATACAAAGTCCTCGAGTGGGCCACTGTTCATGTTGATGTCCCATGTTCTCCACGTTCTCCTCGTCCTCCATGTCCTCCATATTTCTTTGTGCATGTGTGTGTGTGCGTGCGTGTGCGTCCGAAGGCGTGTGAGTGTGAGTGTGCGTGTGCCTGTGCATATACATACATCTCTGTCCATAGTCGCCCCGTGTCAGCCATGCTCGTCCGTCTCTCGTGTAGATGTCCTTAAGTGAGGTCACTTCCTGTCAGTTTGGTGTTTGAGAAACAATCCAACTGCACAGAAGTTACTGCAACCGTCTGCATCTACGTCCCTGTCCCTTTTGCGTGCTCTGCGGTGGCTATGCCTTTCTGTTGGCCTGTCCTCATGCTGTTAGCTTACTGCATGCCACACTGTCACATGAGGTTGTTTGGTGCTTGTTTTGTTGCTCACAATATGAGGTTTTTTTCGACGCTGCTCTTCACCACTTTGCACTTTGTCCCTACACACCTGTAAATACACCTCAGATTTGGGCAGCAATGTTTGTGAAAATTGAGTTGATTTGTTTGTTATCTTTCACTTAAGTGCATGCTAAACACAACTCTTGGGGGCCATTCAATCTGACTGAATGATTCACTAATTTACTTTTGCAGTGAGCAATCACAATCAGGCCTGCATGAACACTGCAACAACCCCACGTGCATATGGATTCAATTGCTCCCTTAACATTTTATTGTCTATTAACTATCTGTCTATTAACAAAGTAACCTTCTTCAAAGCCCAGAGGAAAAAAAAATACTGAAAAGACCAAAACACAATCCACTCTATGATGATTGAGAAAACGATAAAAGCCGAAAACAAATTCTAATTCCGTAAGTGCTGGAAAGTGCGTCTGTGTGTTTCCTCTGGGCCGGTGTTGCTGTAGGAGTGTGACTTTAAAGGTTTGTTGGCTCCGTGTTTCGCACTCACATCATTGATGACTGTTGCCCACGGTAACCATTAATGAAGCGTGTGTGTGCGTGAGTGTCCAGGACCCGTGTGTAGCCTGTCCGATCTGTCTCTGTCTAATTAAGGGGGAATGATACAGCCAGTTGACACAAGCTTACAAAACAATGTGCTTTTTTTTGCATTTGCCAACCATCACGCTCTCAAAAGCAGCTTTACATAACCCAGAGGACAGTTTCTGAACATCTACCTTGTTGCAGATGGACTACTAATGAAGAAAGATGTTAAAATTACCCTATCCACCTTTATACCTGTTCATCGCTATATCTCTGTATTGCCACACAGCTATATCTGTAACTCCAAGAAAACCATAGCCATAATTTTAATTCTTTCTGCCCTCATCACCCAGATATTTCTGTGTCCCCATTTCCGGACTCTATCACAAAGAATTAAAATTCAATGCGCTTCCATATCGTTGTACATTCTGTCCATCTTGTGAGTAACATCAGCAAATTGACCAAAGTTACACATAGCAGGTCCAATCAGGTGAAATCCTCCAAACGTCGTGTACCATTCCTCTTGATTAGCATGTCGTGTGAGAGATGAGTCGATATTCCCACAGTAAGAACGACACTGTTTGTATTTGTGTGATTGTCCAGTATCCTCATTAACCCGGGGAACCACGTGAAGATGCAGGAGGGAACGCTCGGGTTCTTTATCGCCAGTGACGCCAAAGAAGTCAAACGGTAATGAGTTACACTGTTAAAGACATTATGTTGTGTTTTACTTTTTAAATTCATTTATTTTGTTGTTGTATATTCAAACATGTCTAAGCAATAGTACATTACAATGTGTTAACTCTATTGAATTTGTTTCCAAACTTTTCCCCCTCACCCATACTGCAAAAATACTCCAAGGCTGCATACTGGCAGTATTTATGTTATAGATTATTATCACATATACAATAATATAGATATGATATACAATAATACTAATGATAATAATATTTCCATAGTTATTGTTGCAGCAGTATTATTATTATTGTTGTTCATATTAATAATAATTTATTATATAATAATACTGATAATAATGATGATTTAGTGGTGAGAGGTACATATATTTTTAAATTATGCATACATAAATATCAGTCACAATTTTTGAATAGAAGGATGTGGTTTTCAAGTTAACTGTTTTACATATAAAGACAAACATATACATAGATACATAAATATACTTGCCCTTACAAACACATCAAAATTACATTTACTCATCCTCCTTTTGTATTCTAGAGCTTTTTTTTACTGCAAAGCTTGTCACGACGACATCACTGACCCAAAAAGGATCAAGAAATGCGGCTGCAAGCGACGTGAGTAGCCCCCTCTCGGCCCTGTTCCCCGCCTCCCCCCTTCACACCCAACCATAATGTGCCAGTCAATACTTAGACATTACAACTGTTTAATCTTGTGACATCACTGTTCTCCCTAACTGTAGCACTGTCTTTAAAGGTAACTCCATGAAGTATCCATTTGCTAAATCAATGCTTGGCTGTGAACAATTGTAAATGTATCTCCCCCAAAAGCTAAACTTTTATCCGTTGACTTTGCTCTGTCTCTCATTGATGGACTTTGTGATGTTGCTTTCCTCCCGTCCTAAAATAATTTAAAGTGACAGTTCCATTATAGTAATGGAAGCCTGAATCTATGTCCTGTCCCTGCCCTGCTATTGTGTTTTCTTCTGTTGTCTTTTTTTCTTTACCTGTTTCTTTACAACCAGTGACACAATTTTGATGTATTTCCTTCCCCCCCTGCTGCCATTGGAAAACACCACTTTATTTTAACCCCTCTGGTAGTGATATATTGTGAGTAACATCTAACAAAAAAGCAAACGGGTGTCCTTATAACCCAAAGTGCGGTGCAAGTGTTTTCTATCCTTCAGCCTTTAGTACACTCTGTATCAATGTTGCATGTACCAAGTGTAGCTTTGCATCCCTCTCCCCGTCACTCATCTACACTGTACTCAGACCAGAGCCGATCCAAAACAGCAAATCCTAGTCCCAGATCAGATGCGGACTCTCTCTCTCCTCACTTGTTGGACCGAAACCCAGCTCTCGTATTTGGCTTTAGAGGACTCGTCGCGAAGAGAGATCTGACTTGATGGAAAGTTAACATGACATATAGTAATCCAACAACCACCACGCACACACCGAAGAATATGAACTCCAACCAAATTTATCTGCCTTATGTCAGAAGAGGTTTTGTGTGGCTTTCGTTGAGAGAAGAAATGTCCTTGTGGGCTTTTTTCTTCGCAGGTTGCCAAAACAAAATCAAAACAATCTGGGGTTGAGTTTTTTCCACGAGTGATCTCAGCGCTAGTCGTGGCCCAGATACTATCGCTCCAGAGAAAAGGCCATTTTTGCAGAAGTTGCTGCTCAATCCTGGGCCATTGTCTCTCAGTCTGTTCAATGTTTAGTGATGGGACTGCGTTATAGCATTAGCTCACCACTAGATGGCAGCACTCGACCAACATAGATCCAAGAGGAAATCTTTTGGGCCGCACAGCTTCAGCAAAAGCTATGTATCTATTCCACTAATTAAAGCTGGGTTACCTAACTTTTTTTCTTTGTTTCATACTCACATTTGTTGTTTTGTTTCAGTAACATATTGTGAAAAAATCAGGCCGTCATTGTAGTAGCCGTCATTGTAGTAGAACAAGCCGTCATTGTAGTAGAAAACATTTGATCTTTTGCATACTGAGAGCTGATTGGCTAAGTGAGGGCTGGTCCTCTCATTTTCACTGGTCTAAAGATCAAAAATACATGCATGTGAAAAGTAACTGTTTAGAGAGCGAGGAACTAGTTATATTGATTTGACAACATTTTTATTTTTTGTGGTTTCAAAGTTAGGTGCTCCAGCTTTAATCTCTATAATGTCGAGAAATATGGTGCGTTTAGTAGGCAGTACTGGTTAGTGATACCTGTAGGGAAAATCTTGGCATTTGTGAAATCAGACATAACGTGTGTGTGTATATATATATATGTGTGTGTGTGTGTGCGTGTGTGTCCTTGTCTGTGTGTACATATATGTGTCTGTTTTGTGTGTGTCCTGTGTCACTCCATTGCTTTCCAGTCACATGTCCACGGTCCCATTGTAAACTCACTGGGTGTGTCCAGGCGCCCTTAGACTCTGAAGTCCCTGGTTTGAGCATGAGCCACGCCCCTGCTGCGCGCTACCGTGTGCACACAACTGTTTGACTAGTGTTTGAACAGTTCTGTCTCTCTCTGTCGCTTACAAACAGTCTGCATGCCCTAGTCCGGCTCATCAGGCATGCTCGTGGGACGCAACAGCCCCTACAAGGACTCCCTGCTCTTCCATTGGCCAATTCTACGTCTTATTTTGTGGTCTTGTGGAGTCTAAAGAGGCTGCGAGGTGTCAGACAGCGTTAGCCTGCTGTCGACGCCGCAGCTGGCCAATGAGAGCGCGGGGAGCAGGAGCTGTCTGCGGCCACAGTCACAGTAATCTACACATGCTGCTCTGGGGACCTTCACTGCGGCCTTCCTCTGGGGCTTCAAGGCTTCAAATAACGACATCTCAAACGTACACAGTAACATGAATGTCAGTGGAGTGAGAGAGAATATTATTTTAGTTTTTTGAAATGTTTTATTAGCAAACAGCAAACATACAAATGTTTCTTACATTGAGTGTGAAGACAAGGACACGTTTTGCAGTGAGTACACACATATAGGTAGACATAAGGGACAAAGGATTGTGCAAACGCATCAGTAAAGTTTAGGCAGAGCTTAGCAACCACCTTAGCAACAAAAGATAAGATAAGATAAACTTTATTGATCTCACAATGAAGAAATTTTCACATTTGGTATAGATAGAATCAATTTTTTTGACGAAGCGAACGCCGTCAGAAACAAATGCCCATATAAGGAAATGGGCTCCAGCTAGCTCCGTCAGTCCACTCCTACTACACAGTCTATGAGCACACAGCCAGGCGGTCAAAATGTATATTATACATTACAGGTTACTGAAATCACTTTTAACTTTGAGAAATGCTGATGCAATAGTGAGGCAATCCGGCCCACGGAAACAACAAACATTCCCTTGTTTACTGGTTTTACTGTTTACTAGTCTTATGTTAATACAAACTTATTACATTGAAGGTTTTCCAGAGAAAGGAATTTTTGAATTTGAAAAAATACATATTTTTATATATATTTTTACTACTCCCTCTTCTGGTAGCATAAGGAGTTACACACAGTAAGCATGTTTGTGACTTTTCATACTTGATTCACCAGGTTTCTTCTACATACTATACCCATATTATTATATTAATTGGCATTCTAAAACAGTCAATGAAAAAGTAAAACAGTTACATGTTTTACGGCCAAACATAATGCATTATAGCTTGTTTCCTACACCAGAACTTGGTTATTTTTCATTCATCTGTCAAAGAAACGCTTTAAACGCAGACATGACTTTATATTGTCATCCCAGAGAACAGACCACACATTGACCACAGACTAGTTGGATCAGGGGCCTTTTGGAGCGCAGCAGTGAACCCCCTACAGAGCTGTCATGGACTAGCCTCACTCACCATAGTGTAATGCCTCGGTCAGCGTTGCTCCAGCTGCATGATGGATACAGGTACGTGATACACTCCTTGAGCCATAGAGGATGTACAAATGTATGACTTTGTTTGAGGTTTGCTGCTGTAGCACATTGCTCATTGCTCCTATTCATGAATGCCTTTTTCCGTCTTGAACCCCCTTTCCCCATTGTTTTGCCTTTTACCCTGTTACAGCCTTAGCACACAGCTTGACCTCATGAATACATTCAGAAAAAGATTGAATATTGGGGAATATGTGACAGGTCAAGGGGAAGAGAGGGACACAAGTCACATGGGAGAATTTCGCGCAAATCCACCAAGAACAGTTTTTTTCTCCAAATTTTGAGGAACTTTTCTGCAATAGATAAGATCATGAACAAACAACTCAGTGTCTCAGATAATTGTATTTTCTAGTCTAATGTGATGCAATTGAGTAGCATTGTTTTACCTCCTACTAAACTGGGCTAAAAAGTTTTTCTCAGCTTTGGATTTTCAGATGAGCTCCCATTCAAATGACTCCCAATCCTTCATATATCATCAAATATCCACTTTTCATTCATTCTCAGAAAGCTTAGAATCTACCCTTCCTGAATCTGCCACTAACTCAAATTCGCTTGTTCCCTCTACTCCCCACGACCAGTCACATGTGCGGAAAAAAAAATGGAGGTTCAAGTCTGTGGAGGTCGGCGTCTAAGGCTTGCACTTTCTGATGACAAAAAAACCTCCCCCCTGGATTGAACGATTTCTCCTTTTTGCCATTAACCTGCTGCTTTTCCTCTCCTCTCATCCCAATACATGACTATAGCCAAGATGTCCGTCTACAAACGAATGAAACTGGCATGTTGTTTTGATTGCGGCCGCTCAGACGCAGACTGCTCTTGCATGTCAGGCAGTGTACATAGTAACTTGGACACCCTTCAGAGGGCCTACCCACTGTCCTCTGTCTCTATTCATGATTGCGCAACCACTTTACGTGCCTGTAAGTTTACACCGCCCCACACATGCTGTTCTACGTGTCCGTCGCTTCTGTGTCGTGCGTAAATGTATATAAACGCCATTCTTGTCTCGTGCGATGTCGTGTGTCCGTGTCGTGTGCTTCCAGTTTTTTGTTTTTCGGCATTTCAGAATCGATTGGTCTGTTTTTCACGTGGGAGAAACACACCAGCGGTATTTTCAGGCTAAGTCACGCTTCTTTTTGATTTAGCCGTATGGAGTTGAAATGGGTGACGTGCGTGTCCATGCGTGTGAGTGCGTGTTGTGGGTCCGTGTTGTGGTGGTCTGGTGGTCACCGCATGCTGCATCAGTCCAGCAGTGGGTGAAGCATTGGTGTTTGATGTGGTTCTAAATGTCCACAAGGTAAGGTCTGTGTGCGCACTCAAATGTGTCCACTTCTCTCTGTGTTAATTGTACTTACAGTTCACTTTTCACTTGATTTATTTTTGTATTTTCTTTTGTTATTTTATTGTGTGAAGGATTTTACTTTTGTTTCTGAACATGAATTATACTATTTATAATACTATATTTTCTTAATTTTATTTACTTTGAGGAGAGGACTAAATCCACTGATCAAAAAAAATGAACTAAAACTAATGTTGACTATAATCTAAAGTAAAAAATAATCTGTAAAGCTCAAAAAAAATATTTTCAATAGATTGCGTTCAGTTCTTCTTAAAAGAAAATGTACAAATATTTTTCCAGATTATTATTTAATGATTGTGATTTGATTCACAAACCTGCGATATCATTCATATGTCTACAATTCCATTCTACTGGCCCACATTATGTCTTCACTACTTGCACAATACAATAATGCTTGCGGCCTTGGAGCGGGTCACATGTCATCGATCTAAAGCACACAATCTAAAACTCTCATAGAAGAGACTTATAAGAACTCTCATTAACCATAAGGGAAGTTTAAATTCAAAACAAAATCTTCACAAAAGCTGTACGTTACTTGTTGATTTTGAGCTCTCGTATTTCATAGAACTAGTATCCTTTCAATGGTGTGTGCACTTCTGCCAACGGCCAGCAGATGGCAGAGATTTCTATGGTTTTTACTGCCCCCCAATAAAGCAAAGTAGTGTGGGTAATGTGCAAGTAGCGAATATGTTTTTGAATATAGTCACTTCTCCTAGACAGCTTTACAAGAGGAAATAACTAGACCACAGATTATGTATTTACAAAGATGTGGAAATATGTGGGACTAGAGAATTTAGCTCTTAACTAAGACTGACTTTTGACTCCTACAATAACAAGAAAGAATGGCAGCTGCCTTCCGCTGCAATTGTAAACTTTTTGGAATATTATGATGTCACATGAACGCAACTTATTGAATTTGATTAAGGTGATACATCGTTAGACCAAATGTATTCAAAATTAAAATTCAAGCAAATACTCGAGTCTGAAAAGATGAATGAATTATCAAGATAGTTGACAATTATTGAAAAAACAAATTCATCGTTAATAGTAACAGCCTTTTACTTAATTGTACTAAATGTTGCCTTCAGTAATATTGCATTACCAAACTTGTTTTTTTCTTAAACATTAGTCAATAAAAAGAATATCATAGTTAAAAAATGCCTACAACTGAGGAAAAACAAGCCTAGATTTACTTCCTACTTCCTTAAGTCCATCTTTTAAACTTGATGCCAAAACTGTAACATCTCTGAGCATAAAGGTCCTGTCCGCTCCAGGTGAAATGAGGGAAAATGAGTGAAAGAATAGAATGTGATGACTTGATAAAGAAAAGCACTTGATCTCCATCCCCCCCACTCGCTCTCTCTCTTCCTTCTCTCCTGTTTCTCTCTTAAGTCAATGGGAAACGCAGAATTGTCCGTCAATTAGACATGGCAGCAGGAGACGCAGCTATCAAAGCCTTGGGTTCAGACATACAGATCTGATTTCCTTCTCAACATTCTCCCTCCGTCCGCCGCCTCAGCCCAGATTAGTGTCAAACATGCCATGATGAGTTTCGCTTGGCCTCTTGTAGTTGGGCCTGCGCTCATATCCCTCGGTACCAATTACTGGCCATTACATGGTTACTGATCTCACTCCTGCTCGGCCCCCTGTTGGATTTCACCAAAGCCGCCGCTGTCTTGGATTTCGACCCTCTTTTTAGCTCCGACTTTGTCTGAGCAAAGTGAGTTTAGTGCAGGGCCGCAACGGGCTTTGTCAGGGATTGCTGGATTTCCGTTCTCCATTTTCCCTCTTTTCCACCAGAGCGGGAGGATAAAGCATCTCTATCCACTATGACTTCATCCTGCTGCACATCTGAAGCTGATTTTCATTTTCTAAGCAGAGCACTTGGATCATTTATTTCCAGGAGAGGGTTCTGTCATTGAATCTACTGCGGCCTGTGATTTAGTCCCATTCAACATTCAACAGCACTAATGCTCTCAAAGCAGCTCTAACACAGCTGGACAGGTCATTGCGATGCTTTTATTGATTATACAGTGTAATGCAGTATATATGTAGTATATTCGCCTCACTGTGGTTCTGGCTATAAGTTTCCCCAGCTATTGTCCTAATCACTGGCAGCTCATAAAGTGTGTGACTTAAACGTAGTGATAGGTGTTTATGTGCTGCAGATGTATAGTAGCCTCATGTACATAGGGGCCTTCACCTCGGAGCTCTTGGCCTTTGGGTTGTCTTCTTGCGGGTGTAGATATACACAAACGGGGAGCTACACATGAGTG
Source organism: Pomatoschistus microps (assembly GCA_029875035.1). Lineage (NCBI taxonomy): Eukaryota > Metazoa > Chordata > Actinopteri > Gobiiformes > Gobiidae > Pomatoschistus > Pomatoschistus microps. The sequence goes on along the minus strand of JAPMNZ010823318.1, from coordinate 4,171 downwards.
TGCATCTGCTGCTCAATGCAAGAGATCTTATCCTTCTTGACGCAGAAATTATGTTTGCATTTTCATTTTCTCAGCCCTGCTGGTCCGTCACCAAACTTGGGCTGACAGCTGCTGTCCAGCAGGCAGGCAGGGCCCCTCCCCAGCCTCCCCAGCCTCCCCAGCCTCCGTAGCCTCCGTAGCCTCTGTAGCCTCTGTAGCCTCTGTCCTGTGCTGCCTGCCCTGCCCCAGATGCTAGCCTGTTAGCCTGTTAGTGTGTGTGCTGTGTGGAACAGGCAGATCGCCTGAGACAGATGCCAGGGCCACTGTGCTTCTGTGGTTGAGGATCTGTGTCAGAGGCCGGCCCTGGGCCCTGGCTGTGACCTTTCCTGCTGCAAGACACTACAGCTCACAGCTCTGCTGCACTGCCACCAGCGCTCCCACTGCGGGCGCTTTGCTCTCCTCAAACTTCAGTCACATCCCCTGCTCTCCATAGTGACCAGTTTCATCGACTCGATATTAGCAATGTAAATGTAAAGCTATATTAATTGGAGCGTGATATAGTCTCTCGATCTCCTTGTTTTTCAGGCGGCTGTTTTGAATAGTAATGGTCTGCTGTTTGTGGTGTGGATGATACATGCAACATCTTCTCATCAAATTTCCATTCTCTCTTCCATGTCAATGGAAACACAATTTGGGATCCATTTTCTGGTTTCACATTCAATTCAAATCTTAAAACTGACCAGAGTCATCAGAGTCATAAACCGTGTCCCCTGTTTTGTTTTGGTAGTCTGCACACTTCATGACTTCCATCCTTTCCACTTGGTCAGCTCCATGTAGTGCCGTGCCCCTCTGAATGTTTCATGACATCCTCTGTCCTGTGTGTGACCTGCCACTGTCTTTGCATTCTCCTCAGCCAAATATAAGTATAATGGATATGTCACATCACGTAAGTCTGTCCTCTTCACTCTGCTACACTTTAGACTATAGTGTCCTCACTGTCATGTGCCTTCAACTAAACTATTCTTGTAAATAGTATCACAAGCCTTGTTTAGCGTGTCATAAGTTATTACATGATAATTGATAAGTTAAACACAACTACCAAACAAATATTTTGTGTTTGCCTTTGTTCTGTGTAGTTGCTTGAAATATTCTTTTTGTATTGTGCTGCATTTAGCAGCAGATGGCGCTACAACACCAGGGAACAGTGGAAGTCAAAAAGAGACTGGGGTGCGATTCAAAGCCGATTGCAATTTAGGTAAATCTCTAGAAACATTCCTTGTACTGGTTAAGTACACTTTCTTTTAAGAGTGCTATGTCTTTTGTCAAGCCTTTCATGTCTGTGTAATTTCCTCATAATAATTCTCCTTTTGAATCTCACTGATACTGAGCAGAGACTTTTCTGTTGGTTTCATCCTACACTGTATCTACCCGTATAGTGGCTGCCTTTAACAAAACTAAAAGCAATTTCCATTTCATTAAACTGTAGAAGAAATGCATGGCCTCAAACGCTATTTCATGCTGGGCCAACGCTTGCTCACGCAGCACACACTGTACCGGCAGAGCCAGCTGAGCTCCCGTACCAAAGTCAACATTTCCCGATGCTATTCCTGCGCCCATCATGCAGTTTACATTGGGTGGAGGCGTGCGTGCAGGACAGTACCATCATGTGATTAGCATTTCAGGAAGGGACAGTTGCCGTCTGGGTGCTTCAGAATGCACAGTGGAGCTGCCAGGGCGGCTGAGCACTCACTAACGCTGCTCGTGTTTGACAAGGGCCAGATGAATCCAGGAGCTATCGGTGGCGCCCCGTAAATCAAGGAGGCAGCTGACGGCTGGGATAAACGTCTGTTTATCGCCCGGGGCCACCCGAGCATGCTTTTCTACCAAACAACCAGCGACCACTCTCCTACCACAGGGAGGGACAGCCAAGGCTGCTCCCAACAAGCACACAGTGTGTGTTGGTGTGTGTCTGCGTGCCATGAGCCCAGGGATGCAAACACAAACATCAGCAGATCATACACAATGCACAGGTCAATGTGATTACAACAAACTATAACCTTTATCATAGTCTTGTTTATGTGTTGTTAGATTAGATTTTACTAACAGTTAGTTGCATGTTGACTGTTGCAAATTTCAAATGTGTCTAATTGCACAGAAGATGTAGCTGATCTCAACATTGCAAATGTCTCACACTGTTATTTTCATTGTTTGACAGTAAAGGAGGAAGTTAGACCATCTTTTCAAAAGCGATCTGTTAAAATCCCCGGCTGCATCGTCACAAATTCTTTGGTCCTGAACGCACAGCACCCCAGCCAGGACGCCCTGCTCGGCTCCAGCTCCGTCATCCCTCTTGTTAATAACCGTAAAGGAAGCCTGCTCCCGGCGGGTCCCTGTGAGCCTGTGCAGCTGCGTCTCAGTATCTCAGGGCCGGGGCCAGAGTCTGGGGCACGACTCCTGGTGGAGAGCCGGCTGAACCGAGCCCGCAGTCTGCCAGTGAAATATCGCTACCATCCCAGTAATGCCATGCTGCACAGTCAAAGTAGGAACTGCAGGCCACATCAGTAACCTCATCCCGCCTGAGCATGACGCCTCACCTCAGAGCTGTGGCTATCTGCTGATGGAGGAGTCCATCTACTTACAGCCTGCCCGTGTGCTTTCTCACATTAATGCACTATTTTACAATTTCTACAATAATTGTTCAAATAAACACAATTAACTATAGCATTTATTTAGGGATTATTTTGGACACATGTAGAGATCTTGTTTGTAAAGTGGCAAGCCTTTGTGACAGTATTGTGAATTCCCGCTTGTATAAAGCAAATGTCACATGCTGACATTTTATTAGGAGGCAGAATCATGTTTCATATCTTTTATTAGCAGAATTTGGTGACAGCTGAGAATAGGTGCTCAGACAATAATGAGATTCCACATGCTTGGAATAGTCTGGGCTCACAGCACACTCATTGATTTACACTAATATCATGCTGTGTTATTGATTTCTAACCAAAGGACTGATCCGGGTTTGAAGTGACGCTGCTCCTGGCATTTGCACTGGGAGAGGGCAGGGTGGATACGAGCTCCTTGGGTGCCTGTCTAAACGCTGTTGAAACTCCCAGACAGTAGTGAAGATTAGCCCCACTGAAGTCTGCAGACGCTCAGCCCACGGCCTCACTGCGCCTGCTCTGTCTAAGACTCCAGCTGGAAAAGTTTGAGAAGAAGATAGCCTTTTCTTCCTTTTCACTTCAAAGTGAAACATGGCTGACAGGAAATTCATCTCAAGAATCACTGCCTGAGCATCAAACAAAAGCTGTCAAATGCCAAACATCAGAGTTACTGTATAGAGCCATCTCTCACTGTAGCCTGTACCCTTTAATATCCACTACTAATTTCCCCTAATTTTTTTCAGCCTGATTATAAAGAGATTGTGGCATGGAGGTAGACCTGTAGAAGAGCCATTTAGAGTCGTGTCTATACCGGAATGCTGCGATCACAATATAAATATCGATTACTTTTCAACACAATCCAAATTCCATCTCCATCACATTTCTTTACCTCATCCTCATCGCTTTTGGCCTCGCTCCACTGTAACAGCACAGTCTGAACCATCACACGACAATTAACAACACAAGCTAAAGCAAGCATGAATCTAGACGCAGACGCAAGCTCCAACCAGCCGCAACAAGAGCTGAAAGACTTGTAGAGAAGAATAAAAAAAACAGTCAAATCAAAAAAAAAAAATTGTGGGTTCACGAATCACTAAAGCTGCGCGCTCCAGTTTTGAAGTAGCAAATTGGTTTTTCTCCGTGGTTTTCTCCTGCCTATTTTTTTTTCTTTTTTTTTTTTTTGACTATTTTTACTAATGCTGCTTTGTCTAGTTTTCAAGTTTTCTTTCCCTCTCTTTTTGTTGTTTCTGTTATATGATTGCAATGATTGATTGACAGAGTGTCTTTGTATACATGTCACGTCCGGCTCTCTCTGCCCGCCGCCCGCCTGTCTCTCCCGCTGACATCCTTTGCATGTGTTCGCAGTCGAAGACGAGCATCCGTCAACGCTGTCGCCCAAAAAAAAGCAGCGCAACGGAGGGATGCGCAACTCGCCCAACTGCTCCCCCAAAATGATGAGGTAAGGCGCCAATCTTTTCTCTCTCTCTCTCTATCTGTCTTTCTCTGAGTTCGCCGCCTTCAAAACCTGC
>JAPMNZ010823177.1:0-13597 GCA_029875035.1 Pomatoschistus microps | reverse complement strand
ATGCAGACGAATCCAGCTGGGACCATAATAACTGAATAGACAAGAGTTTTGTCAACAACAAATCTATAACCAACACCTTTTTCACAAAGGCCCCGAAAGAAATCCTCGTATTATTCCTTGTTTAGTCACTGATAATGTGAGACTCATAACAAGACCATTTTCAGTGCTGCGGCCACATGTTTCTCTACCAGTGAGATTAGCTTGACGCAGTGAGTTCTGGACCACGGCCTTTCTGATTGGTAAAACGGAGGAGGGCGGGACATGAAAATGAAAAAACAAGATTAAGGGGCTGTAAATCCAATTTTGAAATTTCATTATCTCGGCTAAACTACTGTTTTCAGTTACAAACGTATTCGAAAAGAGAATGATTTATCAATGCCTTTTGACATATTTGGGCCATTTATTGATGACTTCACATATTAATCATTGATATGATTGTTCTTTTTTCTTTGCTACTGGACACTTGAATTTCTCCTACGGTGATCAATAAAGTATCTATCTATCTATCTTATTGCTAGTAATACTAACATAAAAATGGTTTCCAAACCATATTTGTAAAGATTGGTGGTCGGGGCTTATTCTGATGATTCATGGTCTGTTGTGTTCTGTTGTGTCTTGAAGCAGTACCATAAGGGCATGAGAATAGATCCTGTACTGAGTCACTAACCAGTACTTTTGCTGAATCACACGCTGTCATATTGTCTCTGTCCGGCAGCCCACCCGCTCCCCCTGGAATCACAGTGGGATGTAAAGGCCCATTTAGAGCCATATGATTTAAGGCGTTTTGCTAAGCTGTGAATCACACCACTCAGGGGAAATGCAGTCTGTTTGATAAATAGAGCCAATTGTGAGTGCGCTCCCACTGAGACTAAGTAAAGGTGAGGTTCATTTGAGGATAATACTCAGCCCTTTACTGACACAGACAAAAATAATAAATCATTCATCCATTTTTCGCTTTATCTATACTGGGTCGCAGAGGCAGCAGTTTGAGCAGAGACGCCCAGACTTCTCTTAAACTATATTTTGTGACGTTTGCTCGGGAGTATTTACTATTCCACAAATTATCCACAATATTAATCTTAAACAGTTTGAAAGAAACAGGTTCATTCACTTACTGTTGACAACTGCTTAACAGTTCAACTTCATCACAGCCAGAAGCATATGACTCTGTAACATTGCAGAAGGTAGAGTAGTAGCATGAAAACCAAAAAGTGTGATTTACATGATATAGTTTACAATATGGTAAATATCCTCTTGATCCCGCCTGTGCAGGTGTGAGCTCCCCTCTTCATGGGTGTGAGCCTCAAAGACAGACCTTGGTTCGTCGACGGGCTGCCCTTCAAACCTCAGGACCTCAGCCCTTCCCTGTGCCCCGCCCCCTGGCTACACCCCACTCCGACAAACACATCATGGAGGAGTCCTCAGCGGAGCCCCCAGACTCTAGCAGCACTCAGGATGACGTCCCACCCCCAGGTGACCCAACTGATCCCTCTCTAGTGTCATCTGTCTTCCTATTTTTACCCCTTTAGTTTAGTCTCTAAAAACAGCGACCTGACTACTTTCAACAATTCACATATACCTGTACTTGTTAGTAAAGTATCTTGTATATGCAGACGACCTCATGTATGGCTTTGTCTGGGCTTTTGTTGAAGAATTTTCCCTGTGATGCGTGTCTGTTGTAACAGGCGAATATGTGTTTCGAGAACATCTATCTATCTACCCCACCCTCAAAACATGTTAGTTAGGTCCTGACAAAAGTGCTTTAGCGCATGTGTCCTGTGCTGATGGTCTTTTGCTGTGGTGTTTGCTGGTCACGGGGAGGTTCGGTGGGAACTGAACTGAGGGCTCCGAACCTGCCAGTGTGATTTGGCTACTGTGGTTGATTTTGTCACCTGGTAGTTTAGTGTATAATGATAATAAAAACCTTCATGACTGTACAGAACATAAAAATGATGATGCTGATAAGAATGAGGATAGATATTACTGACTTATACTTTATACTTAATACTTATCATTGTTGTTAGTCAATGCATGTGTATGAAGACGGGGGGTTCATAAGTCTTACCCATTCCATTTCATTTCAGGTATCATAGGAGTGAAGAGGAAAATGTATATTAATGTATTTATGTTAAACAACTGAGCCTGTATGAACCTGAAAAAATGAAATAAAATAAAATAAAATGAAATAAATATGGGTTCTTAAGTTCTCCGCTGCGATCACTGCAGAAGGCCTCAGCGTGCCACGAGTCCCCTAACAATTGTCCATAGATCAGATAAAATCAAACCCCACTGGAGCAGAAAAATGTCAATCTAACTACAATGCCAGGGTAAAATGCCATCAATTAGAAATGTTATTCATCTGTAAATATAAGAAGTTGTTTTAAATGTTTGAATTCATTGTGCTGTAATCGGGATCCTTTTCTTGGCCATTGTCCTTTTTTCTTTGTGCTGCAGCTGTGAAGAATGTGAATGTGTTGTTGGAGAGCCAGAGGACAGAGGACAGCAGTAGTTTGTCCAGAACAGAAGATGACTCTGCTCTACTCAACACTGCCTCCCACAGGAGCACCACAGACGACAACAGCAAGTCTGACGCCAGTAAATCAGAAGTAAGACGTTCACACATCTTGCAGCATTCAATGTAAAATGCTAAACTAGAAATGTTTTTTTCTATTCTCTTGGCCTTTTGGTTTGAAATCAGGGGAAGAACAAATCAAGTGGGCTTTGTTTCATTGATGGGAAGAGACAAATCGACTACATCCTGGTTTATCGGAAGTCCAGTGCTCAGTCAGAGAAAAGGGAGATGTTTGAGAGGAATGTCAGAGCAGAGGGGCTGCACATGGAAAAGGAGGTGAGCTTTACACTGCCAGAAACAAGATAATGTTATCCTAAATCCTAATACAGTATGTGCAGGGCACACCCTAAATACAGGGCACACATATAAAGTAACTTAGAATACATGTAGAGATTTTGTTCTTTTAATGACGTATATAATGGGTCTGTGTTTTATCCTTTTTTAAATGAACAAATAACAACGACAAAATCCTACAGTTCCCAAAATGGCAAATGTATCAATGAATATTAGATTTGCATTCATAATTTTTCACCCGTCGTTTGAACAGTAGAAGATCCTTGCTCTTCTTACATCTGGCTCACTGTGACACTCTGCACCTGTCAGGCGTGCCATCAATCACACTTTCTTTTTACACATTTCTTCTTTCACTATAATTCCGTCCTCAATGGAAGATACCCTCTCCAACTGCAGCTGTTTAAGTGCCACTTTAAGCCCTGGAGGATGTATGTTCTAAGACGTGCATAATGGCTGCCAGAACTGATGTGCTGTGTATGTGAGCCGCTAAAGTGGATGTATTTGGTTCATTCTTTGTTTGTCGGGCACAATGTCGTGTAAAAGGCTTGGAAATATATTTGACGTAATAATATCTTGGACAATGTCTCGTTCATAGGCCTCCTTAACAAACAGTGATGTCATCTTCTTGAAGCTGCATGCTCCTTGGGACGTCCTTTGTCGATATGCAGAGTTGATGAACATCCGAATGCCTTTTAGGTGAGTGCAAACAATGCCACAATATGACTCTACTTCGAAACTGCACACCATCATTATAGTCTAACCATCATACAAATGATGGTTAGACTATAATGGTCATGCTAAATTTATAACCAATGGAGTATATAGAGGGGCTGGTGCTGTGTGAATTCCCACAGCCCAGAAATGGATTAAGGGGGAAAAAAATTGATGGATGAAATATATACCTACATTTTTTTTCATATTTGAAATTTCTGGTTTGTGATTGCACAGGACATAATTTTACATGAGAAATTGCTAACACTGTATGTATGCAATGCTTGTTTTGAAAGAGTGTGAGGATATGCAACGCTTTTAGACAAAAGGGGTAGAGATACATGTTTGTGTCAAAAGTTCATATAGCAAAAACAACTTCAGGTCTGTTATTGATGATGAAATATTTTTGTTACATGGTTGATTGTGCTTATTACGTATCCTTTAATAAATAATAATGGTCTTAAAGCTGAGGTACCTATCTTGTGGCTTCCCCAACAGAAAGAGTTTTCTGTTGGATAAAAAAAGTAAAATGTGAACAAATCAGACCACAACATGCAGTCTTTGCAGACTTTTTTTTTGCACCACGAGGACCATGTAAGTCACTATTTGACTCTATAGGCTGAAAGCACATTGATTCCTCCCTCTTTTTCATCTTTCTGCCTGAAAAAGCTGATATGAAGATGTGACATTGTCCAAGAATATATGCATGTTCACATATTATTCTGTTTTCATTTCACCAGGAGGAAACTATTTTACAAGCACAGACGTCACAAGTTCATGAGCAGGTGAGACGCAGAGATTCTCTGCAGTAGATGGACTTTTATTGACACGCTCTCCTCTGTAGAATGGAGAAACGCATCAATAAGTTTCGAGGCTTTCTTCCTCGTAAACCCATGAAGTTTGGCTCCTCTTTGCATGATCTGGAGGAAGGAGAGAGCTTCACTGCACCCTTCAGTCGATCCAGGATTCACCAGTGAGTCCAAGCGCAACATTACATTTATCAACATTAAAAAGGTATTCATGTTTAACTCTGTATTTTCACTCAATTAATGCTTTAAATTGCACTATGTATTCACCACAAATAATTGTTTGCTGACAGAAACATAGCTGGCAGCTGCCAACGTTGTAACATAGTAAAATAGTAACATCTTACAATTATTTTTTAAAGGCACATTTCTTGTTAACATGATTAATTGTGTGTTATCTTCAGTGCGCTTCATATCAAATTGCTGTGTATACAGATTAAACCATGTAAGATATAGACTCATACACTTTAAATAAGTGAAATATGCCAGGCCTTTGTTATTATCTTCATGATTATTCAAAATATTCTTATTTGGGGTTTTTACAAGCTGTGAGCCAATTGTCAACATTATAACAAATAAAGGCTTGATACACATGTATCTCACATTGCATGTAATAAGTCTATCATAAATAGATTTTATAGTATGTTGAATTACAGTCAATGAACTTTTGAGCGATATTTTCTGAGTTTCACCTGTGTGTACTAAGTGTGCACTTTTTATTCTAAGAAGATTTTCATGAAGATTTTTCTTAATATCCATTTTCTACATGGCACCATGAGTCAAAGCAAATTCCTAGTTGTTGCTTACAATGACAATGAAAGAACTGTGACTATAATAAAACTACATTTCATGGATGGATCAGGGATTTTGTAATATGGAGGACACATTTCCAAGATGTTTACCATGACCTGGACTCTTCGAAGTCACAGGCCTCATACATTTGTAACTTATTCCATTTGTTGCACCATAGTTTCATCATCCACAACAAAGACACCTTCTTTAACAACGCCACGAGGAGCCGCATTGTGCACCACATCCTGCAGAGGGTCAAGTACGAGGAGGGCAAGAACAAAATGGGTGCGTTTAAGCTGTATTTTCTTTGCAGACATAATGTAAGTGTCAGACTAGCAGCTGACATAGTACATGTTCATACTATATATTACTACTTATCTTTCTATCTAGGGCTAAATCGTCTATTGAGTAATAACTCCTATGAGGCAGCATTCCCTCTCCATGAGGTAGGACTAAGAATGTACACGGTACCAGGAGTCATTTAACTTAAAGGGAACATATGTAATATGTACAATTAGTGTCATTGTAAAGTCATTACAATTACAGTCCAACTTTAGTTGTTTTGCGACATATGTCAATCCTAAGCACTGATTACTGATGCGATCCACTTGCTAGAGCTTAGATTGAAACAGTACAAACTCTGTCTTACACTTGACTACATTTTCTTTTTGCCAAAACCAGCTACATTTCACCTAACAAACTGGCTACCCAAATGAGAAACTGAATACTCTCTGATTGGATAATGTGTTGGAAAAATGGACATCATGTCCATTGTATTTCTAACTCAGAATAACTCCACTTTAACCTTGTGTTCAGAGAATGCCATGTGTGATTTGTATGTGTTGATAAATTATCTGGACACATAAAAGATGGATGGTGGATGTAATCTAACGTCAAATATTACATACTGTCCCTGTAAGTACTGCACTTTTTCCTGGTATCAGTACTCTACTTAACTATTTTTGTGACAACTTTTTACTTTTACTTCTTATATTTAAATCCAAAAATCAATTAATATTTACAATCACTAGCGGTACACAAACGTGTTATACGTGGAAATTGTGGATTTCCACAATCTTCTAATGAAATGTATTGTGGAAATCCATGCTTGTAAGTTCAGACCATTGGACTTTAGTTCCACATGATTATGTTTTGTCATATTCTCTGTCAGCATGAAATATTTCTTCTAGAATAAAATGTGTTTTAATTGTTTCAAAGGCAGTGCTTAAAAAGTCCCAAATATACTGTGTACTCGGCCAAATGTAAAACCAAAAGGCATAATAAGTTTTACTTATTTTAGAGTTTGTATTTCAAACTAATACTTATATTTCATGACTAATTTATGTAATTATGTTTTATACTTTTACTGAAGTACCTATCAATGTGTAAAAGCTAGTGCAAGGCATGCAACCACAAAAGCAACTTAATTAACTTAAAAGTACATTCCATCATTCTCACATCTCTCCTGGTGTTTCTTCAGGGGAGTTATCACTGTAAGAACCCAGTGCGGACTCATGGAGCGGAGAACCACAGACACCTGCTGTACGAGTGCTGGGCCTGGTGGGGAGTGTGGTACAAATACCAGCCTCTGGACCTCATACGGTACATGAATAAAAATATATGATTATAGAGAATATAATATTTGTTGAGATTATGTATAAGTCTCTTTGCCAGGACAATCCATTTCAGTACCATATGAATCAACTTTTAACTTGTGTTCTACAAGTTATCAACGGTTTTGTTAAGTCCTCTGAGACAACTACGGTTGTGATTTAGGGCTATACAAGAACAAGTTAAATTGAATTGAATTGAAATACATATTATTACATTGTAAAATGTATAACAAAAGCAAACTAAAAAGATCAGCACTGCACAACGGTTTGACAATCCCAATCTGCATGGTACATTGTTATGTGTGATTGTATTTTGATTTAGGAGGTATTTTGGGGAGAAGATCGGCCTGTACTTTGCGTGGCTGGGCTGGTACACTGGGATGCTGTTCCCTGCGGCACTCGTTGGCTTATTAGTTTTTGTCTACGGGCTCTTTACCCTGGAGCACTGCCAGGTCAGGTAGGGATACAAATGTGTTTTACCTTTTGCATTGTTTCAAACATCAAAACAATTCAACCTGGTTTAAAGTTTATATTTCTTATCATCAAAGACTTGCTCGTTACTATGTATTAACACACGTCTGTCGAGGCTGAGGAAATATTTGCTAGAATGGTAAAAGTCTTGTGCTCTTTCCTTTATCTCCTTTAAATAAGCTCTTTAAGGTCATTATGTATGATTACACACAAACTATCCTTGACATTAGCTGTATTGTGTCTACACAGAAGCAATCGACCTCTACTTTAAAGCCACACATCACTGGGATAGAAAGTAGAACAAAGAAGACAATTTTAAACTGAATCAGTGAATTATGATGCCGTTTCCTTTTCATCCATCTAGACGAAGAAGATATTACAGTGATGTCATCTATACACACATTTTCTGTTTTTAGTGTTCTTATAAATTGTACAAAAATACCGTAACTCCGGTTTGTTCTGCAGTAAAGAAATCTGTGAGGCTGCGGACATCGCCATGTGCCCCATCTGTGACCAGTACTGCCCTTATCTCAGACTGTCGGACAGCTGCGTCTACGCTAAGGTGGAGACATCTTATTCCTTGCCTATTCCAGATGTATGAGACTGTTATTTATTGTACTATTTTTTTTGTATCAGGTGACTCATCTGTTTGACAATGGAGCCACAGTTTTCTTTGCTGTTTTCATGGCAGTTTGGGGTAGGTTTAGTCACAATGCACATTTATCCCACAACATTCAATTTCTACTCATTTTGATAAGGCGTTTCAAGCGTGTCCAGCATGGCACAAAGCCTTTTGGGTAAGGTTTATAGTCAGTATATAGATGGACAATCCTTTTGCTCAATGAGGCCCAATAGAGAAGTGCTCCTAGACAGAGTTTTGCTCCTACTTGCTCTTACTTCTATTGACTAGATTTAAAAGGAAACTCCTCTATCTCAGTAACTGTTTGTGTCACACACACCATTTTGGGCATTAGAAATCCGAGATTTAGTGCTGTCTTTGGTACTTGTGTTTTTATTGTGATATTGTCTTAGTAAATCCAGGTATGAGCTCTCTCTTGAAATTTGCTTTAGCTAGTGAGTAGTGTTGTGGAAATTTCCTAAATGATCCATGGAAACAGAGTTGCATTTTGTGTGGGTTAATGAAAGTAAAAGTACATGATAATAACAAGCATTTGCAAATGGAGAAAGCTTCAGCAGTTCGCTCCTCGGACCCGGCATCAGTCTCTCTCTGACACACAATGGGATTCACACAAGCTTTATCAGGATGGTCCGGTCCCTCATTGGCCAATTGCCACAGGAAAAACAGATGTCACACCTTTACACTGATTACATGAAAATAGGTAACGGGGCAGAGAAACAAGGGGGGTTTAGGGGGTCGAAAGGACAGAGGCAGAGGCCACAGGAACAGGACATTGTCCTAATCCAAGATCATCCACATGATAAGAAAAACAGTCACATCAAAGGAGACGGTCAATCACTGTCTAATAACTAAACCCACGAACAAACTGCATCTTAACCTACTCAAACATCACCCCAAATACCTTCCTGCCATTAAACAAAGCCCTCTGAACCATTTGTAAATCATCACAATTCACCCACTACGCTTTAACCATGTTCATGTAATTTTTGCCATTACAGTACCACGAGTGGGACAGCTTGGCTGTTGCAACCAACAGAATTTACATACATTTGGTCCACGCTCCTGCTCAAATAGCCTGATCAAGTTAGCTCTAATCATCCTCTTCCACATTGAGGCAGACACTATGGTGACGTCAGCACTCGGTCAGTCCACTCCTAATTTACAGTCTATTATCAATATCAAATTTACATGGCACGAACAACCTTAAAAACGAATAAATGTTTCTATCAAAAAGGCAATCATGGCCACTATGTAGAATTTAATAAACCAATTCAGTCAACACAATCGACACAACAGTAACAGCCTCGAGTAATACATCTATCTTCTGGTCCATATGTTGCCAATGAGTAAATTCAAAATTAGCAACCTATTCCATTAAATATACATATGGCCCTTGCTATAGTGAGGCCACACAATTGCAGAATCTGTAGCTTACACTGAAAAAATGATACACACAAACCACATTTTCAACGCTGTACAATGTCCCAAGGAATTGATGGCATGAATAAATGACCTGCTCCATCGGTCGGTTCATATAGAGGATGTGAGTCTGTAGATGGTGGTGGTGAATTGGCTGCAGACTCACGGAGCGGTTGATCTTTTGAGGTGATAATGTTCACGTGAAACAGTGTATCTGTGAAGGAAAAATATATCACTGTATTATCCAAAACGTGGCTAGGGAAATGTATGGATGTGCGGGCTTTTTTATTGGGAATTACTCGAAAGAGAAAGCCAGCAGAAGGTCAAAAGCAACAGTCTGTATACAAAAGAGAAGCTGCTATTTCTCAGGGATTAATATTGCGATATTTCTAACACTCCTACTCTACTCAACCTATATTCATGACTTATACTTCAAACTTAAATTTGAAGTATAACAAGCTATGAAGAAAAAAGAAAAAAAATTTGGTGAAAATCGGAACACTGCTTACTTAATCTAATTAAGAACTATGTCATCTGTTGCATGAGAATGAGCTCTGGGAGTCATTTTTTGATGTTTGGGCTATGAGCACATTATCTTTTTTTCTGTCCCAAAAAGATGAGCTAATAATGAGACAAAACTATGATGGATTTTATCACAATAATGAATATGAATCGGCAACTCTATAGCTGTGCAGACCATCTTCCTTTAAAGTAGAAAGTTAGGTACCCCAGCTTTAAGGCAGCTTGTATTGATATATATGGTATGGTATATATTTACCAAACTGAGACTTGTGGTGCAGTTTGAGAGACTCCTTTACTCTGCTGTCCAGTCTCCAACATCTGAACAAGAAGTACAACACCAAACACAGCTGGAGGGCAAAAGTCAGCACTCCCAGCATCACGATGGCATCGACCGCTGAGAACAAAGACATGGAGCATCAGGGGTTGTGTCATGACAGGGATTCAGCTGCATTCTTATAGTCCATAGTGTGGGCTGTTGAGCATATGCGCAAGCAATATGTGCTTCTTATTTACAATGAGTTTATACAGTACAAATATAACTTTTAATTTGACTGTCATAGTTTGATCTTATATCTACTGTTTCTTTTCATCTGTGTGATAAATTAAAAATAGAGAAGTCAAAAGTAAAAAGCTGAAAATTATTAAGTTATTTTTGTTAATTACTTTTACTCTATTTGGAGATAGCACATAATCTGCATGATGTCATGAAAATAGAAAGTAAAAGTTTGGCTTTCTGCAGGGAGAACATTGACCCTCAAAAGAAAAGTCTACATTTGAGGTTGTCACCCACGGTGTCCAGGGGCCGACCGATGAACAGTGCACTAGTCTGTGGTTATTATGGACTGACCAAATGCCGTTAACAAATGAGAAGCATGATTTTAGTCTTTTGTTGTTGAAGAGGAATTCACTCAGTTTGTTTTTTTCTTCACTCATCAACTGTCTCTTCCCAAGGAAGAAATAGAGAAAAAAAGTAAACTTTGCTTTTTCATTGAGAAATCTATTATTGCAAATCAATTCTGAACAACAGTTGTGAACAGACCGGCTGCAGACACCAGCGAAGTGGACTCCCAGTGGGAGCTGGGTTCAACTTGGTCCACAGTCTCCGTATGGTTCCCCAACAATACCATCACTCTTGAATCCTGCAAGAAGCATTTCAGTGTAATACTGTATCAAAGTAAGACAAAACCTTAAAGGTGAAACATTTTATCCAGTCCTGTTTAATAATCCTTTAAGCACGGTGCAGTTAGGACCTGGGTTTACAGGTTAAGATAGCTTCCAAAGTCCAACTGATCAGAGACTCTGGACTAGTGGGGCTTTTGCGTTATAGACTGACTTAATCAATAACTCCAGTCACAGCACAGAGGGAGTGCTTTTGTTTGTCACTTCACTGGGATAGTTTTGTCCTCATAAGACAATAATAACATATCATTTCGCACTGTCAGTTATTGCAAATGGTACACACTATTATTACCTGGTAGTACAAAGGAATACAAGATAAACAGAGAGTTGAGACTGACAAGACCGTACCTTTTACCAAGTCTTTAGACGCTGTATTCCAAAAGAATATCTGCTCTTAACGTGAGCTTGTTGAGTTTTCCCACTCACCAACAGTGTAGCAGTCGCCTCTCTCTCTCTCTCTCTCTCTCTGGGACTTTGTTCTCAAACAATCCTCCAATCCTGACTGTGTCAGGAACTCATAGTTACCTTTAGTCACTCCCTTAAAGAAAAAAGCAACCAAAACTCTTTTGAAAGAATCCCTTTTTACAATGATTAAAAACATGTGATGTTACTGCAGGATGTGTTAATTCAGACAGGTAGATAAGGAGCACACAGAACATACTTCAGTATTCACGCTCTCAGACAGGGGGCATTGCTGGTGTACTCTCATCAATTCACACAAGTTTAACTCAAGACTGGATCATATGAATAAGTCAGAAGAATTACCTCTCTCAATATTTATTTTTATATCTTTATTTATATAGGGAGAGTGCCAGACTCCTTTTCAGGAACACCCTCAGCTAAAACTATCAATCATTAGTTTTTATTACATACTCCATGTAAATAAACTGGTTTTTATTTTAAAATTCTTCTATTCTCAGAATTGTCTTTCTACACTTTTGTGGTTTTAGGTCTGGGTTGCTAAAAAGTGCTATATAAAACTGGTCCTATTCGTGCTCGTTTTCGTGGAAAGATTGTCAAGTTAAAAGCTTCTGCAGGATGGCGTCATGAACAATAAATACATACAGTGCATATATCTTCTCTGTATGGAATGAACAGACCGGTCACCATTTTTCTATTTACACTGAAACGTAGATGCAACAATTCAGACTTTCAAACTTACTGAAAAAAATAGAATCTAGTGAAATAGAAATAATTTATGGTCAATGTCCGTCATTTTAGAAAGTGACAACCTGAAACTATAAATTCAAATATTTGTAATACAGTAGAACCTTGCCAAAAAACAAAAGATTAAGAAAATTCAAATGTTGTGATTTTGTGATTAGTGGCACCTGAATTAAAACACCTATCAGACCTAAATAGGACCAGCAGCATCACGTGTATTTTGTTTTGTCTTGAATAAAAGTAGAAATCATTGAATCATCGTGTAATTTTCACCCCAACATTAAAAATACACTACATGTATTTTGGGGCTCCCTGGCTTCTTTTTCTTTCACATTGTCCAACCCTTTATGTAACAGTTTCGCTTGAAGTTATTGAGGAATATCAATGTTATTGGATTCTATAAATAAATAGACATCAAAACTGTAAGATAAGTATTTAATGGACGTTTTGAATGGAAAATATACTCTATTTGTATCTTATATCTATAACTATGTAATGTGAATATATTCACTGTTCGACAAGTTTCAATATCACGACTTAATGCCCTTACAAATATTACTGTCTCATCTCCTTCAGAAACCTCAAGGACATCAAGAGTGATACTCAATCGCAAAAATGTGATTTTAGACCATATATGAGTTTGTTGCTCACATAATACTATAATCTCATTATTATCAACTCTCTTTCCGGTTTTAACTTTTCTTTCACTCAATTGCCTCGTGGAATTCCCAACAATATAGTGTACAACAGGACTCACTGTTCACAAAACAACCAAATCAACAGATTCAACACACATTAATACAGGTTTATTTAAGCTAAAACATGAAAATAGATATGA
Organism: Pomatoschistus microps; assembly: GCA_029875035.1. Classification (NCBI taxonomy): domain Eukaryota; kingdom Metazoa; phylum Chordata; class Actinopteri; order Gobiiformes; family Gobiidae; genus Pomatoschistus; species Pomatoschistus microps. The sequence goes on along the minus strand of JAPMNZ010823177.1, from coordinate 576 downwards.
TTATGAAAATACTTTTTTGACAAAGTGAGTAGTTGTCGTGAGCATTATTATAAGAGCTTTTCATTTTCAATTTAAGGAGGAGAATATTTTCAGGTTGAATTCTAAAACTAATTGTAATCTCCTCATTAAAATGGTTCCTGCTGTTTAGCTAACAATGTGTAATGTTTGAAGTCTGTTCTTGAATGAGGGCTCAGACCCAAAAAGGCCGGACCTGGGACGTCCTCTCTCATTAGTCTTGTGCTGAGGTCACTTTCAGGGCATGCTCCCACTTTATCAGAATCAGAATCCTTTTATTGCCATGTGAGTAACAAGAAGTCACAAACTAGGAAATCGCTTTGGCTCTCGGTGCAAACAAGTTAAAGCAGAATCAAAACAAGAAGGCATAAATAAACATCTACATAAATGTCATCAGTTTACTATATTCAAGTGCACTAGTTGCACACAACAGACCCAGAACAGAGTGCGGTAGAGTGCAGTAAAGTGACGGTCATAAGGGCAGAGGTCAGTGGCGGATAATGAAGTGTTCATGAGTCCAACAGCAGAGGGGAAGAAACTGTTCTTATGACGGGAGGTTCT
>JAPMNZ010823061.1:0-11130 GCA_029875035.1 Pomatoschistus microps | reverse complement strand
CCATAGTTACGTGTTGCACTGCAATGAGTCCTTGGGGAACACACAGAACGTCACACACAGAAAAGAATGAGCCCCTGGGGAATTGAACGCTGTCAAATATGTGTGCTCATCCGGGCGTTACGCTTACATTACGTTGGGTGTAAAGTGGGGTTGAAGCTTGTGGGGTCAGAGCAAAATTCATGCCACCGTTGACACAATTACAGCAGGAAGAAAAACACCCCAAACACACCTGCAACTTCATCCAAAATGGAGGATTAACCTGTTGTGAGCGTTCACTGTCCCCTGCTCTACAGTGAGTGTGACTGGATTTAAAATGAGTACTTGGAAGAGGATGAGGAGATGACCGGGATGATCTTAGTGCCTGTAGATGTGTGGCACAGACACCTGGGTATTCTGATATTCACGCAGGTCAGAACGTTCTGGATGTGGGTTTCTAAGTAAGTAATATGCAGCTTAAGCGGAAGTTCAGACTGGTAGACTACCCACGCACGTCATCGCACGAGGCTGGCTTCTTCCTTCTTCAGCCCATTATATCAGCTTCGTCAGCTCTCCGGCCAGCCATGCCAATCGAGCCAGGGCCAAACCAATAAGCTAAATATTTGAATACATCTTGTCCCCTGTGGTCTCTCCAGACTTGATCTATATAGAGCCTTTCACAGACCAAGCACTTTACATTTGTTGTGGGCATTTGTCCTCTGACTCCACACTGTGATGGAGCAGGGTTGCCTACAGTATATATGAGGCCAGACTTATTCTAATTTTTTTGTTTTGTGCTAGGGGAAACCAGCCCACCTGAAGGAACCTTACGCAGACACGGGGAGAACATGCAAACTCCACACAGAAAGGTTAGGAGGTGGATTCGACCTGTGCCCCCACTGCGCCAACACTGAAGGAGATTCTAATTGACAGTTGACGTCAATGTCACAAAATTGTTCTGGGACAGATAATCTAACGGTGCCCTGGTCGCTCAATGCCCCCTGTCTAATCCCCTGAGAGTGTTTGGATTTCTTTGAAAAACAATCTACAATTTTGGAAATCTGGCTCCATCGGCCCCTGCTGTGTGCTTTTCTTTCTTTGCTCATTTCCTTCTTAAAGCTCCCTTGATATGGGGCTTGTTGTGCTGTTTTCAGAGGGCTGCTGTGAGAGCTGGGTGAGTTATTGCCCAGGCCCCTAGCGTACACCCTAGCTAACCTCTGAGACCAATACGCACCAGCTCCACACAACTAAACACACCTGGCCCACACGGACGAGGCTGCGGCAGCGGGTCAAGGGTGGCTCCGGTCCCACACGGAGCCATGACCAGCAGGCTCTGGGAACAGCACACAGCGGCCCACGAGCACTGATCGAAGGACAAGAGTGTTATACTGAGACTGTTTTGGGAAATCAATTATTACAGAATTATTGTTCAAAAACTAAAATGTCAAAAAGCGAATGTTTGAAGGCTGATGTTAGGTGGTTTGTATTTGTTCATAACGCATGAAGCCAAACTGAATCTATGTTTCTGTGTAAAGTTATTCCTCTGCCACTCCGGTATTTCTCTCTTTAACGGCGATAGCTGCGCCAACAGGAGCCATTATGCAGTTCATTGGATTATTGAACTATGATTCATTTAATTTTTTTTTAAATTAAGATATGATCATACAATCAACAGCTTTTACTGGTGAAACTGAGAATCGCTCAAATGTCCATTAACTTTTGTATTTCAACTTACAATGTGAAACTAATATGACCGACTCACAACACACAAAGTGAGATATAGCAAAACTATATTTGTCATAATCATTTGCTCCCAGATTGTAAAAACCCCAAATAAAACACGACTTACAGCCACAATCATCCACATTGAGAGGCTTGACATTCATTGTGTCACTTTGCGAGTCTGTCACATATTATTTTGAGCAGAATTCTAGTTTCTGAGTTTCATCTGTAGCTGTACTGTACCTCACTGTAGGCCTGAGCTCTGACGATGAAAGCCTCCTCAGAGAGTGTCGATAGGATTGTTGCATGATTTAGTGCGAAGCTAAATGAATAATCCAGAGGGTGTTTGCCTGAATGTTAAATAGACAAATGTATTAACCCCAATGTCATCAGCCACATGATGTTTCCCACCCAGTAAGATTTACACACGTCAAAAAAGTCAAAGAAGCGTTGAGTAGTGGAAGCCAGTACCACAGGCATGAGCAGTATCTCCGAGCCTCACTGAGGTTCAGAATGTGAACGATAAACCCTCTGGATCAATGCACTTCAAATGTAATCGTTTCAGTGTAAGCTGTCATAAATCAAAGAAACAGCTTGTCCTGTCATCACCAGAGAGGATCATCTGTTTGCAATAGTAGAGCGGCCTTTCCTCTCATCCATCAGTCTGCAGTGGTACCTTGATATCTCTGTTACTGCCTCTTACACTGTACATTCTGCACACCATCATCTGGACGCACAAATGTTTCTCTTTCCCTCCCGGCCCCGGCCTGTTCTTTCCCACCCTGAGACTGCAGAGCAGCTGTGCATGAAGCTCTGACGGAGGGAGACCCAGAAAGAACTGGATGATTATTAGTGAGACAGAGAAGAAAAGTAAGGGTTTCAATATGCTTCATAGCATTTCAGTGAGACGCTTTCATTGGTCCGGCCAAAGCGTGTTTACATTTACAGATTGTTATTCTAACCACCCACTCCTCACATCTACAGACTACTCTCCACACATGGCACAACTCACTGCGATATTTTAGCCCAAGGGTCAGCTGCTGTCTACAATTTGTATGAAAAGATTATGTGATTTTGTTACACGGCATCACTGTTGTGGGAAATTAATGAATATGTCTTTCATGTTATATTGTGATTATCGCAGCATGCAAGATCTCTGTCCGTCAAGTCCAAATGTATCGAGATTGTCAAGGGGAATGAGCTGTTGCTAACAAGTTGTTATTAGACAAAAAGTAATTTCAAACTCATTTGTGGATGCTAAAACACATTTTGATTACTTTTAATAATAGAGCAATCAAACTAAAAGACGGCTCACATTTGAAGGTGCAGCTTCATATGCTCTGTCTGGATCTGACTCTATTAAGGGAGTGGCAGAGAACAGTTGTTGATGGCTTTGCTTCCCTGTGAGGCGGATAGGCCCAAAACAAATAAATCTTAATATAATCCTAGTTGTGGTGGTTAGACACAGCGTGGTGAAACTTTTGATCTTCCCCTGAAATAAAACACTACTGTTCATCTGCCTCAGCGAATAATGAAACCCCTTGATGTTGACGAAATGCCAAAAATATCATACCGACCGCAAAAATGCATGATCAATGTTGTATGTCTTGCAGCATGGCAGTACAGAGATCTTTTTTTCTTTTTTGGGACATGAAACAGTTCCTTCATTGCACTGAATGTGTCATGTTAACCAAGATGACTTTGTGCGTAAGGGGAGAGTGGAGCAAACTCTGAACCGTTAAAGCAAACAGGGAGGTCCCTGAGCACTGTGCTTTGGACAAAGGTTAAAGCAATATCCCCCAGCGCTATTCATTTCAGAGAATCATTCCCACTCAGCGCCTTTGATCCTGCCCCTCTTTTTCTTAAACTCATACACTGCCTGGATGTGTGTGTAAATTCAGATCCTTGGAAACATCACTTTACCTGCTATATCAACCATTATGACAGGATCTTTTAGTGCTGACAAAGGCACTGAGTTATCTGAGAAATGCACGGCACAGTGTTGGCAATGAGGTGCGAGCTGCAGCCTCAAGGACAAGCAACCTGCAGTGACAGTGTGTGTGAAGTTCAGCTGCTGCAGGCCCCAGAGGAAAGCCTGTTTACCTCCACTCCAGCTGTTTACTTGACCCATGATGATGAAGATGCAAAACCAAATAAAAACAGACAGCCAAGTTCAAACAGGCGCTGACGCATAAAGGGAGCACAAGGTGGGACAGTGTCAGTGATGGCCTACAGCTGGACCTCCCCAAGCCACCTCCATCAGCTCTCAGCTCACAGTGAGGCTCTCACACAGTCCTGGCCTTTTGGGTCTTTTTAAAATCTGCACTAAATATTCCTCCTCTCTGAGTGACAGCCAAGTTCATTGTTATTGTTCTCTTTTCTCATTAAGTAATATCTTGCACACTTATCCCATAGGCAGTAAATTTGAGAGTCAGAAAGGTGGAAAACACAGAAAAATCATGAGAATACAGCAATAAACACACTACTACTAATACTGTAAGTTCATATTTCCAACAAGAAACAAGCGAGAGATCAAAAGCTTAATGGAAGTTGTATTTGCGCACTGGATGTACAAGTACAAATATCTTCTGATTCTGGACTTTTGCTCCTTTGTATAATGTTGTGTATGTTTTGACAAGAGCAGCATTGTTGTACAGAAACAGATCCATTTACATAATTTGTGAATGTTGTAAGCACTTACATAATAGCCCCATTCATTTGGACAGAGCCGGAGCTCCTTTCGACGCCCGAGACCTGTGTAAAGGACACACACCCAGAACCGACTCTACTCCACAGAGCAGCGTGAGGATACATTAAACAGAACGCCATGGACTGGGGTAAAATAAGGATTTTGGTTTATGAAAAAAGAACAAGCAATGGATAGCAAATGTTACAGTCTGGCGCTTCACTTAAAGCTTGGGTACCTAACTTTCAAACCACAAAAATGGAACTATGTCATAAAAATCCATATAACTAGTTCCATGCTCTCAAAGCCACTATAATGAGTTTTCATATGCTACAGAAAAGCCAATAAGAGAGGACCACCCTCACTCAGCCAAACAGTTCTCAGCCCGAAGAGGCCAATAGTGACTTACAGGGTTCTTGCTTACAGGTTAAAAAACTATTACATGTTTTCAGATAAGATCAAGGCAGCATGCTCTGATTGGTTGCAACAAATAATATCCAAAAGTTACATAAATATGACTCATATGACTGAATGTAAGTTATTCTATTGGATAATTTAGCCACAGCCAGTAAGAGGGAAAGTATGTGAAAGGCAATAGTTTAGATGGTGTGATGTTGCTCCTCAGATTAGCAGACTTCACTTTCAACAGATCAAATGTAGCCCATGAGCTCAGAGCTGATTTATTCATGTCCACTCTGTCCGCGGGATTTCTTCAGGTGCTTTTGTTGATTAACAGTAATGGGAATGCATTTTTTGCAGTTCATCTACTTATCATGACAGTGACCAGTGACCTCCATACATTTGCATTTACTAACCCAAAACATGCAGCCCCCTGGCAAAGGTGCTGACTGTATGAACGGTAATGAATTTCCATCAGTGGACAAGAAAATGTACCTCAACGTCATCAAAAAGTGGGAATGGGATCAACTAAAATCACTTCTGAAGTTAAAATTGAGAAGGACATGGTGAAAAAACTAATTATATTCACGTCCAACCATCCATCCATTTTCTTCCGCTTTATCCACTGCCGGGTCCGGAGGCAATGGAGGCCAGCTGATAGAGATAGTCCCTCCAACCTGTTATAGAGATTGAATAGAAACTGAAAGTACACAGTGAAACACGGACATTTAACTTCTAGTACTAAGTATTCAAATCTAGAAGAGGTGCCCTGCGAAGTTGGCCTTACTTAACAAACGCCAATAAACAACACCTCAACTAGCAAATTACGCCAAAAGCCGTCACCTTGACCGTGTGGGGACTGGATGCTAATCTGTATTCCCTTCTAGCTCTTCACACAAATAAAACACTTTTTTTTATTATGTTTATGCTTTAAATTTAAGTTAAACTTGACTAGCCCATAATTCGAAAAGTATGGAAGACCATGCTTGGAACACCTTCTAGTTTTTGATATCTTAGTACTAAAGTTACTACAATTTGCCAAATGTGTTGCTTTTTTCCGCTTTGTAAATGTTTGGATCCTAAGAGACCTGACTACAAATGATTAGGTTTCTTAGGGTCCTCTTAGGGTTGCAGTTGAAGTTACGCCATTGGACTCTCGTCTCCCAGCCATACAAGAACACGCTAATATGAATAAAAGTAATACAGTAATAGGCAGGTTTGGTCTCCTATCTGAACCTATGACCGTTGCATGACACTAGTCAAGTAACACAGATACACATTGGTGTTTCTCGTGTACAGTAATGGGCAAGTGCTGTGTCAAACCACTTGAAATAGACAGAAATAAACCCAAAGACGAACGCATTTTTCACAGCTACAGCGTTCCTTCTCTCTGATAAGAATACCAGCACCATCAAAAATGATCAGCCAACCGTAGCAAGCAGCTAAATTTGGACATGCGTGAGATGGACATAAGGGACAAGGGATTGGATGAATAATGTTACCAGGCCCCTCGTGCAACCGCCGGGGGAATGCTGAAGGTGACAAAAATGATGTGAAAATTGATTTAGTAAGTAAATAAGTGAGTTATCTTTTTTTTCTATATTTTCTTGTTTTACAACAACCTGCTACAGGTGTAAATTAGCACTGCTTCTACAATCTGGCATAATGCATCTATCCTCTTGGCTAATGTTTATTGTACACTATCCCCGTAAAAATAAAATCCATGCCATACCAACGCATATTTTGCCATTCACGGTCACCTGAAGCGCTTTACAATTGTTGAGAGTTCAGATATTTATCCATTCACGCCACAGACGGTAATGACGAAAGCGAGACGCCAAACACACCGGTGCATCAAAGCCCCCAAGCAACACCGTTCACTCACTGTACGTGTTTTTAGAAGTGGGGGAAACCTATGCAGACACGGGCAGAACATGCAAACTCAACACAGAACAACACAGGTCTTGGAGGTGGAATCAAACCCAGGACCTTCTTGTTGAGAAGCAAAAGATCGAAGCCACGGGTGTCCAAACATTTTAGTAAGAGGGCCACTTTAGTTCACGGACTGAAAAACTGTCTTGACTGGCATCAGGCTGTTCTGAGCTTCAAAATGATCTATAACAGAGCTGAAGTTGGCTGAATGACAAATGTTAACCATCTCACCAGCTACAGTAGTACCATTAACCGAAGTTTGTCACACAATCACAAACCATGTCAGTTCAGTGTGTACAAAAAAGTCAACCACTGAATTCCAGACGTTCTGGGCTTTAGAACGAGTTACGACATCTACGACGTCTATATTGGTCAAGCTGAAGTTGGATGGGTGACACAGTGAACTTGTGTTTATGATCTTAAAAACTACTATGGGTTAGCAAGGCAGAGGGCCACATGAAATGACACTCAGGGCCGCAACTGGCTCCCGGGCCTGCGTTTGGACAAGCCTGTTCTAACCGTGCAGATTTACAGTCAAAGCCCTGTAAACGTTAATGGGGGCGGGTGGAAACATGAGCAGATGAAAGAGCTACTAAACAAGCTTTATACAGAGAGGGTTCCACGCACACGGCTGAAGATGTGTAAATATCGTTCTGACATCATCGCGACATCATGGCCTTCCCAGCTCACAATACGCACACTGTTTTATTTGGAGATCCGAGACGTCTTGCTCTCCGTTTCCATTTCAGGCCCTGTTCTGAAATTCTGTCACAATCGCACAAACACTTGAGTCGAGCCACTGTGGTTGGATCCAGGGTGGAGGGCGAGGGCGGGGAACAGACCTGCTTTAAAGTTAGACCCGTGATGATTCAAACATGACCTCATTGTGAAAGGAAGGAAAGCTGGATATACACAATAGACCCTTATAGTCATTGAAAACAATTAGGGAAATTGGCTTCAACCACAAATATCCCACAATGGAGTTATTTGAACTCGTCGTCTGTGACAATTTAAAAGTTCAATGTATCAAAGACATAGGCAACAACATGTAGAAATGAATCTTTTTTTGAACAAATTATAAGTTTTTTATTGTGCAAATGCATGATTAAAGGTATACAGGAAGATTTTCCCAACATTTTCTCTGGTCTTTTTTAACATGCGTTGAGCTGAATCTCTCTTTTTATATTTCTGTTTATTGCCTGTTGTAAAATTTTAATTAATTGTGTTTATTATGTTTTTAGCTAATTTGTAAAGCATTTTAAATGTGCTACATAAATAAACTTGACATTGACATGGACATTGACATTATTTGACGAGCACCAATCACCAGAATGATTGACATTTGGGAGGACCAATAGTCTTGATGATCCACTCGGAAGTAGAAAATCCTCCTATATACCTTTAGGATTAAGAAAAACTTTGATTGTCCCACTGTGGGGAAATGTCAGTGTTGTATCACCGGTTACAGAACAGTAGGAATGAGGAGCACACAACAAAAGATAAATAACCATTATCTCTACTAAAATAAAATCTCTAGCTTTAGCATAATAAAGAAGCAAGTCTAAAATATTTAGCTTTAGCGCAATGAATAAGGAAGTTTAAAATCTCCTTTAGCATCACGAAAAAGCAAGAACCAAGAATAAAGTATAGAATCTCTGACTTTGGCATAATAATACGTAAGTGTAAGTATGAACAACTTTTGCTAAATGAATATGGTAGCTGTTGGGGGCTGTGTGTGAACTTAATGTCAGGATGGTAAGGAAAAATACAACATTTTCTTTGGTTGGAATGAATATATATGTAGTGACAGGGTGCCCCAAAGTCTGCATTAAGCTTGATAAGAATCGTATGTTGTTTTTCTATGGGATGTTTATGTGTTCCATTGTGCGCTTATAGAGTTAATGACATGATCCAATTACTTGTATTTTATTTTATATCCATGTAGGATGCTAGAAAAAAGACAACATGATTATTCCAAGGTTCATTTTTCCTGAAGTTCAAATGAGGAAGAAAGAAACTTGGGAACAACTGTCATGGAGAAAACCAAAGAGTAATCAAGCAGATTACTTGGCCCACTATGGCCCGGGTCTTGCCAGGAGTGCGGCTTTTGTGCCGTAAATATTTGCTGTGAGTTGAGGGGTATGGCATTGGTACATCACAAGGACTTTCAGTGTTTCCCAAACATTGGTCCAGTGACGTCAGTAACTAGTCCAGCATCAGGGCATTCAAGCCACAACCATTTCTCTGAATCACCGTACACCTGTGTCCGCATGTGACCAGATGATCTTTCCACCAAATGTGTTTGAAACAAAAGATGACTCACGACAGCGAGAAACAAGGGCTCTTTGAGCAAAAACCCAGCATTTTGTCAAATGCTTTGATTGAACAACACTGCAGCATTTATTGTCATTTACACTTTTATATTTTTACAACTTTTAATATTCAGCATTAGAAACTTGGGAGCATGATGCATGGCTCTGGTTCTTGTGATTGGAACCACCTAAAACCTCTGAAGACAGAGAATCACGTTGAATGTATAGAATTAAAATAACAATTTTGCTAATTATTTAATGGCAGAAAAACTAATAGATATTTTACGTATTAGGATTTACTATTTTAGGTTTGATTTAATATAAATAGGACAATGGAACAGTGACAGGCTAAGGTCATGCTTTGTGATTGATTATCGACCGTTTCCAATTAGAGCCACAGAAGACAGAAAAAGCAGGAGGAAGTGAGAGCGCCAGGGCTCAAGGCTGAGAATCACACAAAGTGAGTTTTCAGCAGCAGCCTATGTGTTTGGGCTCACTTACACTCTTGGACTGAGCCAGGATGATGTCAGGCCAGACTGCTGCCTGTGTCTGTCTGTTTGTGTGGAGCTTTACATGCACCACATGTGGTACAGCAGGCACACTGTGCGTGTGTGTGTGTGTGTGTGTGTGTGTGTATGTCTGTCTGAGAGTGTGTGCATGTGTGTGCGTGTGTGTGTGAGCGTGTGTGTGCACACGAGCCTATGTGTGTGTGTGTCTGTGTGCGTACGTACGTATGCGTGGGGGGGTCTGCCAGTGAGTCTGACAGGGGAGCAGAGGTCATGCTAAGGTCGGGATGAAGTCAGAATGTAATTATGCTTCAATGAAGCAAAGGGAAGTAATAAAGAGCAGATGCAAGTTGTGTGACTCTTAAAGTTCCACTTAAAGCGAGCGGGGCTCACACGGGGAATATGGAGGGTATGCTAATGCCCGTACGGAAAGGCCGACTGTTGGAAAACTCTCTCAGACATGATTAAAAAGATTCAAGTCTGCAGCAAATAAAGAGATAATAGGAGTGGGCAAAATATTTCCTCTTACATTACACTGGGGCAGGGTTGCCGTGGTGACCTGGCACACATCCAGCGATGGTGATGGTCACTGAGTGCATATAGAGGAAGGGGCCACACACCAGGTGGTTTCACTTGCTGATCCAGTCTGAGCTGCCAGAGCCAAAACGACGAAAGGTGAAGAAAAATACAGATCAGTCTGAAAAACAGAAGGCAAGGTAAGCTGCCCCTGAACGAGCCCCTCTGCTCTGCACTGTTGTTCACCGCTCATTACCAGAACTTTCTCCTGTTGCATTTTCTCCTCATCAGCCTTTCCCCATCTGTCTCACTCAGACATGTTTTGCAGGGTCTGCCATGCATAGATACGGTATCTAGCAACAGTAGTCCACAAGCGTCTAGTGCGAGCCCCCGGGGGCAGTGGGGAGCTGGGGGAGGGCCTCAGGAGAGCGTTTGTTGGGTTCTACATGATACTGCGCTGGAGAGGAGGTCCAGAGCCCTCCTACTGGATCATCACAGCTGCTCTATCTGCAAATAAACACTGGCCTGTATCACGCACAACATAAGACCTACATGAATGGGTCACAGTAGATTCAGCCATAAGACACAGAGGAATCACCCATCCTAAAGTAGCAAAAAACGAGGAAAAAAACAACAAAAAAGGCCTCAATATAAGACCCTTTGGACACATAAAGAATTTTCATTTGCTCATTAAAATGTATAGTGATAAAGCAACAACAACACACTACTATATTGGTTGTAGAGACCCAACCATTCAAAGAGGTTTTAGGTCCCTGGAAAGACTATTCCAATTGAACGATATTATAAAGTTTAACTGCACGTTTATGCGCTCATTAATGACATAGTTTTAAAAAATGTGAGAAGCTAATTTGACACTAAATGCTTTTCATGACTTTTACAGTGAGAATTATCACTACGGGGAAACATTGCACAACACCATTACATTGTTACATGAAATCTCCTGGTAATGCATGGCTTATGTGGTCCCATGAAAGTATTTATGAGTTATTGAGAATGTATATGAAAGAAGAGAGGTACCGCCTGGCTCCCACTGATCAGCTGCTGGGAAAGCGCTCTGGAT
>JAPMNZ010822947.1:0-10449 GCA_029875035.1 Pomatoschistus microps | reverse complement strand
TTAAATATTGATATTACTGTATATGGCTTTATGAAATTAATTCAGTAAATAATAAACGCATTTTTGCGGTTTCCATCCTACAGCAGGTGCAGCTTTCTAAAAGCCTGCTCACTGCAAGAGAAAGCTCTTCTCAACTTCTGCAGACAATGATCAAATAAACAACTCATGAGCACTTGAGCGCTGAAGACTGAGCACCGCAGTTTCTGCACTTACACACAGCATGAAAAGCACCACACACAGAACACCACATGAATGTGCAACAATACAAACCAGGGTCCAGACTCGCCACAGCGCTTTTAACACGGGTCCAAACAACACGCCTTTCATTCATACTGTTGACATGGGTTTGAGCACAGATCCAAAAACATGGGTCTGCAGTGTGACCATGGGTTTTACTGAATAATTGGGTAGGCTCTCCACAATTGTGACTAGTAACATGGGAGCGCACTCACTTGGCTCTAATACAGACAGTTAATGCCATTCTGAGGAACACCCAGAGAAACCAGATTCTAATGGATCCGAGCAATTAGATTATGATTAAGAGATTCTTTATTTGTCCCGCAGTGGGGACTTTTCAAGTGTTGCATCACCGGTTACAGAATAGTAGGAATGAGGAGCACACAAAACAACATAAATGAGCAAAAATGGTATTAAAATTAAATTAAATTAAATTTAAAATTTGAAGCAAATCTAAAACCTCCAACTTCATCATAATGAAGAAACAAGAATGAAAAATAAAAAGAGTAAAAAGTCTCTAAGTTTGGCATGATGAAGAAGCAAGTAACAAAGGCCGACCCCCGTCTGGAAAATGCTGCTTTAAAGTGACTTCTGTGCTGATAACATCACTGGCATATTTTCACACTAAATAGTGTTAAATAAGAATTAAAAAATAACATCACAAATGTACTTTTTAGATGACCTCTGTCTCTAACTTTCAGAGTTTGAAATACAACTTGAAGATAACAATACAACGTATCATGTTGTTTCTGTTGCTCTTGCCGCTGCTACAGGAGAGTTTAGTTTCTGCACATATGGAGTTGTTTTTTACATTGTGCAACACTAACTGTCTTTCATCAAGATTGAAATGGCTTCATAACCATATGTTCCTTTGGATTGGCTGCATTAAGGTCAGATGGTTTATCACAGGAGCTGTTTCTGATTTAATTTTCTCATTGAAATAGCCTCAGAGGAGCACTCATGTGGCACTAGACTTTTATTCCAGTGATAGAAATGGAAACAGAAGAGCACTTAATACGCACAGCTATATTTATTTTCACTATTTCTTAATTGAATTGCACGCCTATTCAAGTTTGACTCTACTGATTCTTTCTGTTTTTACCACAAGAGAGAAATATACATGTTACTTAGAGTATGCCTTCTTAGACACTGTCCTCTAAATATATCAAAGCTTGGCACCAGAGTAATGGCTGAATCTGCCTCGAACCTATAGTCAAGGGACCAATAATATTGTTTATCACAACGAGAGGAATATCCAATAATCATGCACGGCACATTCTGTCTGATGTGGATTATTGCCCTTTTTTTTAATGTCTAACTGATAAAAGCAGCTTATTGACAAGGAACATAGACTTGATAATACTCTGTAATAATTCAAGCAATTTTCAATAAATGGATACATTGTTTAAACTCTCAGAATTGTTTATGATCAGCCGGCCTGTGAACGCCTTGGGATTCCTCTAGATGAGCTGGAGGAGGTGTGTCTGGATAGGGAAGTCTCTGCTTTGGCTGCTGCCCAAGCGACCTGGGAACGGATAAAGCGGAGGAAAATAGACTGATGGATTGGCAAACTTAGCAAAACATTTGTAATAGGTCACTCGCCTGCTCCTTTCCTTGATTTGCAAATTGCTTGAGAGTTATTTGACTGCACGGGTTGGTCTGACCTTCTCAATACTTGAATGCATAGACAGCATGTTTTTGCATGTATTATTAAAAGTTTTCATTGTGATGTTGGTTGAATGCCTCTCTCTGACCCACGGCGCTGCAGCCTTGAGGTTGACGTTCCTCCGCCTTTCATCAAAATGTTATTTCAATGACTGTACCTGTAGTTGTACTGTGCACGTCAAATGGAAAATACATCTTTTTATCTCCTGAAAGTGAGTTAATGTATTTTCAGACAGAAAGTATTTTTGCACTACCAAGCTTTGTAACCACACTAAAATAAAATACAATGTAAAATGTGAATGTTTTCTTGTAAGATGAAGACAGCATGTTGTGGTCAGACTTATTCTCAAAAAAATACTTAAATTGACTTTAGATAGTTAGTGAAACAGATTAATGAAACAAACAAAACAGTTAGAGGTTACTCCAGCTTTATATGGACAGGGAATTCAAACACAGGGAAACTCAAGTGCTTTACAAAAACATGAGGGAAAGCAATACCATCATAAATAATCACACAACACTTCAAATAAATAATTATAAAAGAAACATAGATACACTTGTTCAAACAGAGGAGCCACCTCAACTCACGTCTCCTGGCGTGGAGGAGCAGTGGCTTCACTCCGTGCTCTTCCCGAGTGACTTACAAATAAACAATACATTCACTTGCACAGCTAAACCTAAGATTAAGCGATCCTTTATTCACCCCACAGAAGGGAAAATTTAGGGTTGCATCACCAGTTAAAGTTGAGGAGCACACAACACAATACAAATGAACGACTATACTAAAATAAAATAAAATCTTTAACCTTGGCATTATGAGCTTTAGCGTAATAAGGAAGCAAATCTAAATCTCAACTTTTGTATAATGAAGAAGCAAGAGTTTAGTATAAGATAAGATAAGATAAGCTTTATTAATCTCACACAGGATAAATTTACAATAACATCTCTGACTTTAACATGATACAGTAAAAAAGTACAAAATCTCTGATCTGGATTTTAACATTGTCGTTGTAGAAGCCTGTATCACATTTTCAAGAATTCCTACTCTTTATACAGAATGCCTCCCAAACCTGAATCTAAGTTTTTTTTTTTTTTTTTTTTTTATGACCAAGAGCTGTGATATGTGAGTTTCCCCTTGAACTGTGCCCGTATGTCTTTGGCAGCCGTCACCCACAGCTGACATTAGTATTCACACGCAGCCTCTCTCTCCAGTGTACAGAAGCAGACACTTCATTTGTCATTTACTGCTCCATGGAAACTGCAGTAATTGAACCTCGAGCCGTAGACTAGATCCGCTGTCCCCGTGGCCTTCCCGGAGGTCTGTACACGACCGCTGTGCAGATAAGGCCGTGACTCCCATGTCTTAGGCCAACCGGGTGCCTCTGTGTGAAAGCGCTGTTTACTGCGTGTCTCCGGTAAAGGATAAACAGGATTTCAGATAAAAAATAAAAAAACGTGCGCATATAAATAGTAATAAAATAAGATGGAAGAGGCATGAATGTGATTTGGAGATGCTTTATCGCCGCCGATTGGAGAGGAAATGAGTGATTTTGCTGGAATTTTAAATTGTGTATTTACAGGCTGTGGATAATTAGTGGTTTATCAGTAATATTGAGCAGCAGGAAATGAAAGGGGATTACAGCACATTAGGACGCGGTGAACGAGAGATGTGTCTAAGATAGGAAAAAGGACGGGTTTGTTTGTCACATCAGCCTCGTAAAATTAAGTTTCACATCTTTTTTATCGGCTCATTTATCAAATTGCATCCTGCAGTCTTAGTAAATTAAGTTGAACCATTATTTATTAATTAAGTGATGTTTTTGTAAAAGGTTTTACGCAAGCTTACGTTTTGATTCATTAGTTCATTAACATTTCATATAGTGAAGGTTCTTGGCTTGATTTCTGTGTGGAGTTTGCATGTTCTCTCTGTGTCTGCATAGGTGCGCCCTATCACTAAAACATGTACAATAGGAATGGTTGGTGGTGTATATGTATAGTATGTGGGATAATAATAGATTAAAGCTGGTCAGAATCAGGACTGAAGCAGGTCTAAATCTGTACTCAAAGACTGAAGAAGAGTTTTACCTTTGTCTGGAATGTGTCTTTACGTATAACCATCTAGAGCTCCTGTGAGCTCTGGATGAGGCGTCTCCCTCTTCATTCAGGCTCCATTTAGACGAAGGCACTGCACAGACGTTCCAAAGCAATTAGCAAAAACAACCATGCGTTTAGAGGACAACGGAAAACAATGTAGTAGTGGGCAGTGGAACGTCACAACCGGACACACACGACCCCCAGCCCCCAGCATTATAACCACTTCCTCAACAACATCCTCCTCAGGTAAAGACATGAAAGAATGCACCAAACGCATTCTGTATTTAACAGCAGCTACAAAAATGGAAACTGAAACTAGAGCTTTGTGTGGTTTCGTTTGGACCAACGAAGGATTAGAATTATCCTCCGTGTTGCGCTTGAAGCACATGTAGCAAGTTAGTGTACCCGCCGCCATTGTGTTCTCGGCTGCTGCGCATGTCTACGTATAAGTGCAGAGAGGTGGGGTTGAAAATAAAAAAATAAATAATTAAAATAAAAAAAAGGTGAGTCCTATGCTTCGTCGTGAAAAAAAAAAAACCTTTATATTGTCCATTTCAGAAATATGATTAATGGCTTCACAAAACAAATGGTTTTGAAACATTTTTAGAACCATGACGTGCATATACAGTATAAAAATGTTGACTTTTTTTTTTTTTCTGGCAGAATAATAGTACAAGGTGTAATATGATCGCGTTATTCATTGTTATACTTTCCCTCCTTCTTACAAAAGAATTCTCTCTGCCTTCGCTGTATCAGAAACTTCATCGCATGTTTTTATTCGTTGCTTTTTGAAGCCAACCCGAGCCGTTCACCCTCCTACACTGCAGGTTTCTAAGGTACGTTTCAGAGACGGGGAAATTCATAAGGTGAAAAACTTTCTGAACACAGGAAATGAGTCAGAGACAGCATTAAATCGTTTGAGAAATGCGCGCACTATAATCAAATCTTAATAGAAATGCATTTGTTCGTTTGGCCTCGAGACACTCCCTCCTGGCATCTTTTATGGCACATTGTTCATCATCGTAGCCCTGGATTCAAATGTGCCGGAGGATGCATTGGGGTTGGTGACCTCCACTCCTCCCCAGTTTCTCTTCCGTTCCCAGATGTGATTTATTACAGCGTGGGACAAAGACAGACAGCACAACAGACTCGTGCTGCTGCAGTTTTGTCAGGGCGTAGACACACGTTTGCATTGGGACTGTGAACTATTCCGCCAAGGTGACCCCCCCAGGAAGACCAGTCAGCACCGGCTCTCACTCTAGTACATGCATTTACGGAGTGTGTGTTCGTGGGGGGGCGGGGGGTAGGGGGTAGGGTAACTGCTTGCTGTGTCGCCTGAAAGAAGGATCACATGGAACGCATTCATTTGTCTTAATAAAGTGGGCAATCAAGTGAGGGGGCCGGTTACATGCAAGGAGGAGAGAAGAGAAAAAAAATAGAAGGGTGTGAAGCAAAGAAAGAAAGAAAGCACTGCACAGAGTCTGTTAACACCTTGTTCCTCTCCAGCGTTAGCACTCCCATCTCACCTGTCTACCTGCCGGCAGCCCACACGACAGGAACTGGTTCAAAGGAAATTTTAATATGACTTCAAAATCTCTTGCCACGATACTTTCCAAAAAACTGTCTCATCTCCACGACATGTGCAGGAGATTGGGTGCATATTGGCTTCATCCCTGCATAAGTGAGTTCAAGTTTCGGCAAAACTAAACATATCAACCATGTCAAGTGGAAGGGTTCTCTCTCATGAAAGCAAAATGTACTGCCTTAAAGCATACAGTTGTAATTCCTTCCCCATTTACCCACTCGTGGTTTGATTCATGTTGGAGGAATGTGTTCAAAAATGCATCTAGACTACATTCCATTGCTCCACCACTGCGAAAAATAAAGTTGGATTGAATTGATAAAGTTAAGCAACCTGTTCCACATAACTCTCTCATGTTGTATTCAATTCATAAAATCCATTCAAAGTATCGCTATTGTTGGACTAACCTGTTATGTGGAAACGGTTGCTTAACTTTGTCAATTGAATCCAACACTGTTTTGTTTTTGTAAATAAATATATCTTTTCCTGTCTTTGCACAACCTGAGTGATTCCATCTGTAAAATTCTCCATTGTGAGATCAATAAAGTTTATCTTAGCTTGACTTTTTTTATCAATCAATAACGTAAATCTCAAAGTGGATGATCAAAGTTTTTTTTTTTAAATAATTTTTAAAACTCTATTCTAAAATGTTAGCGCAGCATTAAAACACACATTTCCACTTGTACTGTATTTATTCTTTATTCAATTTTCCATATTGAAGTCTAATTATCAAGTCACATGTGTTATGTTAAATCTGTCAAGTGTAATTAATTCATCAAAATATAATCATTTCCATTGCACTCAACAATTGCTTTGCGTGTAATCGTCAACTACTTCCCAAAAGGAGCTACGCTTTCAGAAAAAAATGAGATTTGCCTCAATTGTCTGAGGCATTATGCAAGTACTATGAATATATGTTATACATCGAATTTAATTTATTCAGTGGTTTTAAATTCCTTTGGGAAACTGCTTGTCAGACGGGCTCTACGGATAACATTAATATTAAAGGATACCAGCTGATACTGAGGTTGGAGACCTTTCAATGCTGCTTTTTTTCCCATTGAGTTTTGTGATAAGCTGCCAAAACCATCGTGATTATTCATCCTTCACTATATTGTCTTGTGCTTATTCCCTCATTAAAGCTTTGTTTGTACACATGCTATAAGGGTCTAAAGCACAATGCTGATTCAAACCCGGCTGACTTACACGCTCCGTCCTCCAGCAAACAGGAGATTATGCATTTTATGAAGCTGGCAGTCAAGTCCCTCATAAATACTGGCTGGTTATCTCAAGCACTAAACAAACAGGAAAGAGCTTGCACCAGAGCCACTCCTATTGCATTAGCGTTAACAGGGCGCCCAAGGAGAATGTAGTCAGCGTTTGACTGACAAGTGATGTATTGGGCGCACCATGCCAAACAGGTAGACATGTTCAAGAGCTATTCCCTTACAATAGTCATAAATATACTGCCGGATTCATTCTTTTTCCCTGTGCTGCCAGTGTGAGCCGGTGCAAAAGGTCAGTGATGCATTCACACTGTGTATGTGACAGTTGGGAACGGACCATCATTTTCACAGCTCTGCGGAGAAACCTTTTGGTCCAACACTCATGTGGTGACACTTCTCTTGATGAAGTGAAATTGCTTTAAACTATATGTTTGGATGAAACTTGTTTTAATTTGACAGCTCATATGTTGGGTTTCATCGGTTGAAAACGAGGCACATTAATTAAATGTCTTTCCATTTACATCTCTCTGTGAGATGTCTCTACCCACTTTTATTAACGTATAGTACCAGTCAAGTTATGCAACAGTTAAATGCTTTCTTTCATCAGTGAATATGTTTCTCTTGATTTCTCCATTTTGAAGTGGATGTAAAAACTCCACAGCCCTCTCAGTCTGCATAAAAGAGTGCTGTTATAAATCAGCCAGTCAAAGATAATGAAATGAATGACACCCTCTTCCGATGTTACTTTTTGTTTGCCGGGCAAAATATCCATTATCATAAATTATAATTTTGTACACCATAGCAGCACTTAGAGTGACAACAGATTATCTCACTGCATAATGTTAAAGGCGTACTCCAAGCTGTTCTGCTTCTCCTGTCCTGGACAGGCCACAACATACGGTCTTCTTACTACATTTGATCTCACTGAGAGCTGATTGGCTGAGTGAGGGCAGACTGTCTTGTTTCACTGAGAGAATTTAGAGGAACTATTACATTTGTTGTTGAAATTGTGATTTTGAAGTTAGGTACACCAGCTTGATTAAAAAACCCATTTGGATTTGGAGAAAGTGCACATTTTATTTGTATTTAACCTTGGTTGGAGGTTTTATTTTGTTTGTCATTGTATGTGTGTGTGTATACCCTGTATGCGATCCCTGAATGCATTCATTATAAATAACATACCATGAGTCACTTCCTGAAACACTACTATCAACTTTTATATGAACACAGTGCACTGCAACACTGTGGAGAAAAAGGGTTCTTTGGAGGTATTGTGTCTTAGTACATATTTCTGCTTTGAGGGTAATTGAGTCAGGAGCAGCACCAGACATTGCTGTCTGTTGTTAGTGGACATATTCCACAGCTGTATCCTCTGCTTCTCTCCCCTCTCACGTCAGCCTCTCGTGCTGTGGTGTAGGGGTCTCATGAGGCCTGACAGCTGGTGTAGGAGCCTCTGTGTGTCCCCACATCACAATCACACATAGGACTATTCAAGTTCAGATCCATCGCTCTGAAGCAGCTGGCCCTCCTCCAGACGCAGGCAGGAGAAATAAACACCTCTCGCACATATATTTTTTACCACTGCTGGAGGTTGGAATATTTTGGGGCCACGATTGCTTCCTCGTGGATCTGACTGTTCATCCGTCAGCAGACAAGTGAGAGCGAGTGAACGTGCTGCAGTTCTGTCCTGGTTTGGAAAATGTCCTTGGAAATGTCCAAAAAGACACTTCTAGGAGGCCGCAAGAGTTTTGAAACAAAATGCAGATGAAAGTGGTTGAAAATGTTTCATTATTTTTCTTACTTCTGTAACATGTTTTTAATGTGACGGTAATCTTAGACCCTGATAAAAAAGAAACATATTGGAAATCACACAGTTTATTTTAGTGTCTGCGTTTAATCTATTTAATTATTTCTCCATCAAAAACATGTGTTGTGTGAGAGAAGAAGAAGAAGAAGAAGAAGAAGGTCCTTTATTCGTCCCACAATGGAGACATTTCAGATTACATACACATACACATACACATATACACATACACATACACATACACATATACATATATACGTATACACATATACAATATATGATCAGTCTGTTGTACAAGCCCCGCCTCTTCCCAGCCCCTCCCATCATGTAGTGTCTTTGCAAAAACAAAACTGAAACATATAGCATCTGAGAATGTATAGCATCTTCAAACTAACAAAAGGATAAAATGGTGATTACTGGATATGCGTTGATGTTACAGCCGCTCCTTTAAAGCCAGACTTCTCCTATCATCATTACATCGCCAAAAGTAAAAGCTCACATGTGTTATTATTGCTATTTATAAAACAATAAAACAGCTGTTATTCCAGCTACACGCATGCTTTTGTTGGCGAGAAAGCATCAGGTGGAGGTGGCACACAAATGCACAGCCTCTCTCTTTGACGGCTCAACGTACACTCTTTATTCTTTAGAGTTATCACCATGGAAACTGGACAGGGATGAGGAGCTCGGAGCATCAAACCTCAACATCCTGGTCCCGCGCTGTGACATTTATACAATAGGTTTATTTCACCGCCTCCACTGACATCCATGTGCATCTCCTTGCATCTAAGAAAAAACATTGCTGAAACTAATATTTATGTATTGCTTTTATTGCGTATATTATGGATCTGGGTGACATTTGGGGTATCAGATCAGTCGACCTCAGGCTCTTCCAGACAATATAAAGTAGTGTTGTTGAAGGAAGAAAGTGTCTGTGTGTGGTTGTTGAGAAATCAATTACTATGGAGGGATTCAAGGTATTACAAAGTAGTTTGAAAAAGTATTAAAGTGAATACTGTAAAGGCCAGTAGTCACAATGTAAATCTCAAAGCCAATTAGAGCCAACGATGTCTCTGTTGCGCTTGGAAACAAACAAGGGTTCAAAAGATCACTTTCAAATTGTAGATGTCCATAATATCTGTAGCAACTGGGTAATGTAATCTCCAGGGTTTGTCTGTCTGTTTGTTAGTTAGGTAGTCAGCAACATAACTTAAAAGATTTTTACTACATTTTCAGATCTGAATCCAGGAATTTTTGGCAGAAGTCTGTGCTCCACGGGTGCTTTTCTAGTTTAATTGGTGAAGGAATGGCCACATTGCCTTCATCAGATCTTTTTTTCTTTAATGTCGATTGAACTGAGGCCATCGCAAATAGTTAAAAAGTTTTTTTTTTTTTCCATCATTGTTGACATTTACTTAAATCCGTATGCTTACCTCCACAAAAAAGGTAGAATGAAAACAATAAGATTTTGGATTATCACCATCATGGTTCCAGGAATTCCAAATTGAACATCTGAACTCAGATGGAGCTCTAGGTCTGAGTTGCGTTATACTAGTTTTAGCATTGGTTTGATTATTTTGGGTCAAATTTTTTTGGGTTTGAACGTCTCATTAGATTGAGCAGTAATACATTTATTGCATTAGGATTGGCGATTAGACCACGGCAGGAATCCTGCATGGCGTATTCAGAAGGGGATTTAATAGAAATCATGAGATTGCAACCCCCGGGGCCTAGAACCCAGGGCCGTAGACATGACATGCACTGAAGAGACGGTGATGTGGAGGACGTGGTGTTTAAATACAGGTGTGCAGAGGGAGGGGGTCAGTGTAGAGGGAGGGGTC
>JAPMNZ010822862.1:0-12536 GCA_029875035.1 Pomatoschistus microps | reverse complement strand
TGTAATACATATGCATGTATGTAATTAAAAGCACTCAAATTAGTTAAATGAAAGTAAAACTGGTTTTGAATCTCTGCATCCAAATGCAGGTATATAAATTCAAATCCGAAACTATATTCAAAACCTCAAACGTATGCTATTAAAATAAATCAGGCCTATAATTGGACGCGGTCGGTGTACATAGCCTATATTCTTCATAATAAAATATTGTAAATAATAGAATAATCTAAAGACCCAAACAGCTAAATATAATTTTCGGTTGAAAGTTAACAAAGCCGTACAGTTGCAACCACATAAATCACTGCAAACGCCACAGTGACGATAAGACAACAAATTAATGTGATTTACGATCCAAGAGAGAATAACGTAAAGTTCGTCTTCTATCTTCCTTGGAGCCACTTCTTATTAAAATATGGTGAGCTAAAATCTCTGGGCACCTTCGGTCCAATGTGTCGATAATATTTGAAAGCAGATCTTAAAATTAAGAATCTGCTTTTGAAGAGCTGCAAATATAGCATAAAAGTCCATATCCGTGCGCCTCCAATCGCCACATTAACAAGCAGTCCATTGAGTGGAATAAATCACACATATTTCCCAGCATTATGTTAACCTATCGTTAAAGGTTGCCTTGCATTTGCTTACCTGTGTATCAATTCATCATAATGCTCCTCAGTTTGTCTGTGCGCTCGCGGTGTAAATCCTTCAGCCTTTGTCTGGACACAATGCTGTCCTAACCCTGATGTTGCTGTTTTTCAGACATTTCCATATACCAGTGGAGACACTATTCCCGAAAGATTGGAAGGTCTCGCATACAGCTACCAATAAAAAGCCAAAGAGGTAGCGTTATTCCTAAAAAAAAATCCTGGCAATCAATCATCAATTGTGTAGATTTGAGTCAGGGATAGGCCTGCGCTGACGTGGAGCCAGCATTAGAATTTAGGTGTTTCGGAAGCTATATGATGACAAATCAAGGCGCTGCCTTAAGACACAAGCATATTTGTTCACGTGATTGTTCTCCTTCACCCAGCTTCAAGCGACTCTTACCTCACCAATCCATTTTGATAAAGGTGGTGTTTATTTCCTCGTCTGAACTACGTGGAATTCTTACATTCCCCGTTTCTCTTCATATGCCAATGAGCATTTATCGGTGCTTTTACAAATCCAGCTCTTGGCTTCCAAAGACCTACACATTTACTGCCATTTTTAGAGCCATGTATTCTGCAAGCAAATTCATTCATAGCTATTTTTATTTAAAGCAAAAACAATGTGCATATAAAAAGCAAATGATTAGGCTTTATACTTGATATCATCACGTGTTTATTTGTGTTTTTGTTGGACTGTAAATTGTGTTGTTATTGTGTTTTATTCTCCTGGAATAAACGGCGTGGGATTTCTTTCCATCTGTGCGGGATTGTATTCAAATAAACCACATTATCATCTATTGTTTCCCGTGTCTGTCTCTACACACACGCGTAGATCCAGGAATAGTCTGTGTTTAGTCTGTGTTTCTTCATTATCAATCACACAAAAATATGTCGAGCTGAAGAAGAACAGTCCTTGAATGAATTAGAAAATAAATCCCTTTGTGCTACATCGGAGCGTTCGGAGCGGCGCGGCCACTGCTGCTGAAGAGGGATGCTCGGCTTGTGTCGGCGCGGCATATGTTCAGAGGGCAATAAAAGTGAAAGATTTACAGTTTTCGGCCGGCCCCCAACAGCATAGCACCCTTTCAGGAATTACTGTCAATGATTTACAAGGAGATAGATCTGTCAACCCTACAAAGTTGTACAACTTTCAGGGATCAAATTCACATCATCCATCGACAATAAAGAACAATACAAAACAAGTGTGGGCCACTGAAACAGACAAGAGAGCGCTCCTGGTCGGATACATCTTAACCAACGTCACATTCACCAAATATTCTGCTCAAATTGTCCTAAATGCAAACATCTGTTCTATGTCATAACCAAATTTGCGCACAAAGCTATTGTCAAAATATCACTAGTAGAACATGCAACCACAAGTATGCACGATTATTAACCGTGCAAAGAGAGAAATATCAGCGTTAATGGTCACATTATAAAGAATAGGAGTGAAAACTCCGTGCGTGAAACGGTACTAACCGTATACCCCGAAGAATTGTGCCGCGCGCTCAAATCAAAGGCAGTAATTCATCAAATATCAGCACATTTGATATCGTCATGGAACAGCCAAGGCAACATGAAAAATTCTGAAATGTGTACGTACCAAAGCATCCATCGGATCTGCTGTTTCGGAGAAGGCTATACGTGTGCCGGCTATCGGATATTATTTTCTTGGAGGATCTCTTCAGTTTTCAAGTCTGATAGAGTCCTCGCGATTAATGACGACGCCGTGTTTCTAGGGGGACGTGCTGCATTAATTATTTAGACAATCACGTGGTCGAGAATAGAGAGTCTGGTAGTCTCTGGCTGGTATCTGTTGATGCTTATATCTCATGGGCTTGACTGGATCCGAGAGGCTTCTGCGAAAACAGCTGGAAATCAAATATGGCCGGATGGAGAGCAGCACGTTGTATTCCAGCTCTGGCTGCAGTGTCATTGAAAATGGCACTGCCTTTGGCTTCCATTTATTGCTGCTCAGACATGTAGGTCAGCGTGCTACACACTGCACGTATTGGGCTGCTATGACCTGACGTGTGATGATGGAGACAGCATGCAATGTGCACCTTGATCCTTGATTATGAAAATAATACGTTATAATCTCATTTTAATATACTTTTGTCCTCCCTATAAGTCCATAGGACTGGATTGTAAAAAAACGTGGTTTTATTGTGAAACTATTCCTATTCCCATTTTGCCATCAGCATCTATTAGATTGTCATCAGTGGCAGCATCACTTTGTCCCTGCTTCTCCACTCAGGCTCAGGGAACGCGCACGGGCGCGTGCACACTTATCTACCTAAGTTTTGGACTAAGTCTGGCTCTGCTCGTTATGGCTTGATGGTATAGACAAGAGTGGAGGTCGATGAATGCGATGACACTCGAAATCTAAGTCAGTGCTTGATGACGCCAAACGTCCTCACGGTGGATCCACGAGGGATAAGGACAGGCTTCACTGTGGACCTTTCCCTCTGCACTCCAGACTTCACACTTTGTCACTAAATGCTGTACCTCACACCACTTATATTCGGATTCATTGCTGCATTAAGACTATGTATCAAACGCATGCTTTCTCCAGACAAACATCTATTATAAAATGTTCAATAGTAGTGATATTATATTGTGTTTCATAATAAACAGGGCTATTGCACTCTGTATCAAAATGTTTATTTGACAGAAATTTACAAGTGAGGAACATTTGGCTCAGCTGAGCTATAGTCACGCATAGGAATATTTATTCTCAACCAACATAGATCTACCAAACTGCTTTGGTCTGAAATAAAAGGTTAACGTTAATAAGTATAATTAAGTCGACACGCATTTCTAGAAAATCCTTCATGGGGGCTTCATCACCACAAAAATGTTTTCATATAATATTACGATAATAATGATGATGGCAAATAATGATCGAATATAATAATAATCATAAAAATATTAAACCTTTTATGTTTCCTCAACCATCACCTTTTGAGTCAATATTTGAAGCCAGCTGAAATCTACCTTTTTGGGGCATCTCACTTTTAGGGACTTATACCATCAAACTGCATACCAACCATTTGGTAGAGGCCTATATTAATATATATCATAAAAAAGGGATTTAAACAAAAAAAACGTGAAAAAATGTTTTTGCGTTATTAGTGCTCCTACATCTTAGATAATCCAAAAAAGGAAATACCATATTGCTGTCTTCAAGGAGTGAAGGTTAAAGGGTTAATAATAAAAGAAAATGTGTAATTGATAACAATGCAAGGAAGCATTAAACTTATTTAAAATATGACTATAAGCACAGACCTTTCGGTGCATTCTTTTTTTTCAGACTGATTGTTGAAAATGCGCACAATTCTAACTGGTACTTGTAATATTTGCATCACTTCGCAGTTTCATCAAATGTTGCAGCAGTTATGCGACGTGTCCGCGGGTCAGGGGCTGCAGGTCAGTCCTTGCGGCTCAAGCGTGTCCTCTCGATGAACCTGCCCGCAGCTTGGTCCACCTTCTACTGAAATTATACCTTTTTCTACACGAAAAGACAAAAAGGCTCTCAGACCTGCGAGCGCACTTTTTATCCCATAACAAAAACAACCATAAGAAGCCAGTTGTGCCTCCCCTCCACCCCCAACGCCGCGGCCCACAATCACACTTTCAATACGGCCTTCTAATAAGCATGCATAAACGCACACCAATTCACAACCAGTTCAACGAATACTTTTATTTAAAATTGTATGTTTGCTATAGTAAAATGTACAAATTTTAAACAAATAAATAATAATTCATACAAAGAAAAATAATTATGCTCCTAAATACTTTGTGTTCCGTTCTTTCCAATGAGAAACATCCAATATCAATTTTATGCCATGCAAAGAACAAAAGATCTTTTATAAACAGTATCAGTTGGCACGAGAGAAGCTCTGAAAATGTACATTGTTTACAAAGGTGTCAAGGAGATTTATAAGGGCACTCGGAATAGTTTGCACACAGGAATGTCTGGATTTAGCCTTGATCACATTTAGGCTAAGAAAAAACCAAAGCCTTTTGTATAAAATAAGTTAAATAATGCAAAACAACATGGATCTATTCTAGCATTTCTAAAATTTCAAACTGTTTGGCGTGCTCTATGTAAATTCGTTCAAGTATAGATTCAGGCAAACAGATTTTGTGCATTGAGAGTTTAGAGGAGAATTAACAGCTTGTGCGTAATGATAGGCTGCATGAATGGCGTCACCTTTTTGCCCAAAAGACAATTCGAGGTTCAAACCACCGTGAATCCACATGAGATGAGATGAAAGGTGTTATAGTCCACAGACAGCGGAATTGGCGTTTAATGCTGCTTTATGTCTTTGTGCTGATGTATATTAAACTCTGCTGATTGTTTCTTTAGCAAGACAAAAGTCAGAAACACTGCTTCGGTTGTTTTAAATAATCAGAACAAATAGAGCTCTTCCATGCAGAGGTCAGAATGCAGCCTTGTCTTGTCCATACAGTCCACTCCTGTGTGTCTCTTATAACGTGGTGATGTCCGTGTGGGGCTCCTTATGCAGATGACCGGCCACTGCAGGGGCAGATCTGCCTTTGGTGTTGGGCAGTTTGTGGTCTTTCTTCCATTTCATACGGCGGTTCTGGAACCAGATTTTGATTTGCCTCTCAGATAGGCAAAGTGTGTGCGCGATCTCGATCCTTCGTCGCCGGGTCAGGTACCTATTAAAGTGGAACTCTTTCTCTAGCTCCAAGACCTGCTGTCGCGTGTATGCGGTTCTGGACCGTTTAGGCTCGGACCCCGTGTAATCTGGGTTCACTGGCAAGAAACAAACACACAAGGTGTCACCAAATGGGAGCAAAGCACACAACAAGAAGACAACAAGAGGCGCGTCCTGACAGAAGTTTAGCCACTTTCATTTGCAGCTACATACACAAGCAAATAGTAATGAGAAACGAAGAAACACGGACATATTCAAGCGGGTATTTTGACTTTTGAGCAGCTTTGAGGAGCACACCTCGCAGCCCATTTCCTAAGCTATAAAAATTTATGACTTGTGTAATTGGCGAGGCCTTTCAAACACTGCTATAAATATCAGAGTGAATGATACGAGCGCGTCTTACCCGTCGTTACATGCACTTTCTTCATCCAGGGGTAAACTACTGCTGGCTGCTTGCCCTGCTGCCCGTTGTGGCTCTTTGTGTTCTGGTCACACGTCCTGTCTCCGCTGGCGTGGACCGTGGGCCCCTCTTCTGCCTGGCTCTGCGTCCTGTCGTGTCCATGACCCCGTGGCGGCACCGGGACTCGCTCCTGTGTCGTGTTGCAGCCGAAGGACTGCTCCGTGAAGTTGGACCGTGGGTAGATCCCTGGATGCTCAAAGTCAGTGTCCTGCGCGGGGCTGAAGTAATCCGCGCCCTGCTCAGGTATATAGTTATTTTGAGAATATTCCTCACACGGAGGAAATTTCGGATCCACATACTTAGAGTTCACCATATACGAATTCATGGCCATTAATTTCTGAAGGTAGAAAATACTAATTTTTCTCGAGTTGTCTTTTTTTCCACCCTCCATAAAGCCCTCCTACTTTCGTGTCAACTGAATAAAGTTAGCGAACCATGTGACCAAATCGGCCAATGGAGGTGATGCTAGCTGATAAACGAGTAAACACACAACTACAAGCAATTGAATTCAACTTAACCTACTCCCAATTTAGACCTGGGAAGAGGAGCAGAGAGGGAGAAAAACGATTGAAGATTACAAAGTCATAACATATATTTCTGCGTCAGGCAGAGTTTGCAGCTCATTTTTACAGCTTGATAGTATCTGATCTAGTTTAAGAGCGCGCATTATATATGAAAAAATAAGAAAAATATTACACTAAGTAATAGTAGTATGTTGGAGTAGGTTAAGGAGTAAAACACAGTTTGTGGGTAAGCTTTGAGTCACGGTGCTGCAGGAGCCAACAAAGGCTGAAGCCCCTTGGCATAAAAGCACAAAAGAATGACTGCGGACAATTGATGGACAGTGTCTTTGTCAGGACAGGGGTCATCCAAAAGTTACTCCAGTCCCATCACTTCATCTGCTGCCTTCCCTTTGACTGCTGCGTCTCTGGAGTCCATTGGCCAGAGGCAGAGGTGCAGTCATCTCAGAGAATCAATAATGAAGAGCCACAGTAATAAAACACAAACAGTGTACTCCTCAATGTGTATGGTCGGTCCACTTATCTCCACACTACTGATCATTATAAGTGAAACATGAAATGTATAACAGTTCCATTCTCTAGTCGATATGTAGTAATTGAACACTGTCATGTACAATTTAGGATATCTATCTTAGCTGTGTCACTAGATCAGCTGACAGCACTTCAAACACTCAACGAGCCCAGAGAAGATTGCAGCAAGTCAATACTTCGACGTTTGTTCATCGACCACATACTCCCCTAGAATCGAATCTGTGACTGTACTTTTATCACACAAATTCGGTTCTACAGGGTATATATAGACGACGGTGTTTCCAAAGCCATTTCAGCAATCCACTGTAGTACACAGATACTGTATGTGGCCTGTCTGTGGTCAAGTTTTACGCACGGGGCCTCTGTCTTGTGACTTATGACAAATATCATTAGCTTCAGGAGACACTTGTCATTCTTTGAAAAATAAAATAAAGGATAGAATGGCACTAAAGGGAAAAAAGTAAAATGCCAAGATATAAAAAAGCAGAGTGACAAAACCGTTTTTTTTCCTTTCTATGTCGTACAAATATGAGAAAGGCAGGTTCTATAGGGGTCAATTTCAGTTTATTTGGTATCACATTTTTCATTTGAATTACTTCCTAATGAATGATAATGATGATATTAATAATAATAATGATAATAGAAATAATAATATATAAAGGTAACTATAAACATCGCGAAAGCATAGGCAAATTTACTCCACGACGATGGCATTCAGCAGATGTGCAGTTAGGTATAAGGGATTGGCCACCCAGGTCAAGCCAACTCACTTACATCATCATCCAAAGTTGAAATATTGTTCAAGCCAATGACAGCTCCAAGGGTGCAGAAGTAAGCCCTGATCACTGTAAACGTAGATGTTTAAAGGCGCCTTTACGCATTGAATGAAGTCCTGAATATTGGAGGTAAATGCTCTGCCTGCCTGCTTGGCATTCTCGAGATACTTTTGGTTAAAAATACAGTGACTGGATCCTTTTTAAATGACTGACGGGTAAGATGTGTTTTAATCTCCACTGTGGTTGAAATACAGAGAGAATGAGAGATTCCGTATCCTCCGACAGGCCTGCTTAATTATCAGGCCTACACCCCACTGCATTACGCACAGCAATAAATGCTGCGTCCTATTGTTGTGTTTAACATTTGTAATCAGAAATGCATTTAGAAATTATTCTAATACCAAAAAACATTGAACACCATGTAATGTCGCCCATGTTAAAGGCTCCAAAGTTAATTGAATGAAGATCTAACATATCAAATTACTGTAAAATAAATGATAATTTTTCCTAAAAGACTAGCTTCGTGTATACGATATATATAAGTGGGACGGTGACCTGGCTTTCACCTCATATTCCAGACGGGTCAAAGCCAAGATTCACAAACAAAAGAATGATAAAGTCAGCGTTTTCCAACACGGCTCGCTTTAAATGAGAGGCCAACAGCTCTATTTGACTCCTGTTAACTTCAATCACCACACATTTCCCTCTCTGAAATACTGTTCTCAAGGGGGCTACGCGCAATAAGCATGGGCCATTCATTACGCATGACTCACTTTACGCACAATGGTCAGAAATAAATAAATAAATGTTATGATAATTATTTAAACAACTGTTTGAATTTTATGGGCTAAAGCTGTTATATTATCCATGCACGAAGACTCATTGTTGAGGATACATTTATTCGGGAAGGCCTGCCTTACAACA
The DNA here is from genome assembly GCA_029875035.1 of Pomatoschistus microps. Lineage (NCBI taxonomy): Eukaryota > Metazoa > Chordata > Actinopteri > Gobiiformes > Gobiidae > Pomatoschistus > Pomatoschistus microps. The sequence goes on along the minus strand of JAPMNZ010822862.1, from coordinate 3,992 downwards.
ACATTAACAACATGTGTAATAGGCTGAAAGAATACAGCACATGATTGCGCCTCAAACCTGCTAATCAATACATTGATGAAATATACGGATTGTCATGCAAACCTGGTAGGCTGCACAACATGGTACACAGCAGTATCCCCTTAGCACGTCTCATTCTGCAATGTGAAACTACGCCACACCTAAACAAAATAACACAGACAGCCCTACAAAAGCACACTTCCTTGTTTTCTTTTTTTTCTTTTTAAGTTTATACGCACAGTAAGATAAAACCCCATTCCAATCCACAGAGCAGCAACAGCTCGTCTGCATGTGTGCGTCCTGTTGCCGTTTGAGAGCAAGGAAACACCCGAGTGTGTGACATCATACGCCCACAAGCCTCAGAAAAATGATAAAACACGACTTACCACGAAGAGCTGGACACATGGCGGTGTACAGCACGCACTCACGAAAGCCAAACTGAACCCGGCAGCGCTCCACACCAAAAGACTCACTATATCTGCCCATCTGGACGCTTTACTAATACACAATGAGAATTATATTTTGGCTTGTCAAGTCCCAAGCCATAAAACAAACTTTAATGGTGTCACGTGTTTCCGAGCAGCCATTCACATGAGCGCTCAGGTCCATAAATAACCCTGAAAGTTGCACTTACTCAATGAGACGATTACGCTGATGCGCACTAAGAAAGGGGCTTTTCCAGGGGTTTCAGAATGATGAAAAATGAAGACTGGAGAATGCGATTAACTATTGAACCTTTTACAATGCTAAAAGTCCTCCTATAGCCTTCTTTAACAGGAGTTCAATGCGTGGACGGTATCAAAATTAATTATTTTTTACAAATAATTCCAGTTGAACCGTGTGGATAATGCAAGTCATTTTTAAGATCACATACAACAAAACAATCCTCGTCCCATATTGATCTGTTGCCCACATTTAGGCTATAGGCCTAATGTATTTAGTTATTATATTTATGTAACTATATATTTCTTTCTTTATGTTACAACCGTTGACACATCATGGCCAATCACAGCCCCTTCTGCCCTATAGCTCCTCCTACTGACAATTCGTTGTGAGCACTTTACGAAATACAGGCCGACATTTTATACAGTAATAACCAAAACTATCTAAGAAAATTCTGTTCTACGCCACTGTTAGCTCAATTGAATGTATTTGACATCACGCAGTTGCGCTATCTAGATTCCAGACCTCAACCAATCACACGGCCCCACAGATGCTCACTTGGCTCAGGCCCAAATGTCCCATCTGCAACACACGCTCCGCCTGCTGCAGTGAGTTCTTGTGTTGGACAACAGCGCCGTCTGCTGGAATCTTACCGCATATAAACTCTCAGATGGATTATGCAACCAAATATAAATGTAATGGGGTTTAACATATGAGGGAAACCTTTCTCTTTGATTGTTTATTACAACACATTCTGTTATAATAGACCTGGATGAAAGCTGCGTTATACCATCTCGCGGGGTCATTGTGTTTGATTTGTGCAAAACTGCAAAGAATTGGTGCACACGGAGCTGGTTTGATGCAGGGGCTGGTCGGGTCACTTGTATCCGGGCCTATATACATATTTATTAGTAATTCTCACATTATATTCAGGGAGTTTGGACAATGAAAATTCAAAGTGAACTGTGCCAGAGCTCGGGCCTGCTGCCTGCACTGCGCCTTTTTCCTGGGGTCCATTTTGCCGCATTGCAGTGGGTTGTAAATACTTTCGCAGCTGCCTGTCAAGCAACAGTGAAATACCGTCTTTGTTCAGTTGACCTAATCCCTAAACACCCGAAAACCCCCATGTAACCGTTATTTTTTTTTCTCTGAATATAAAGAAAGCTTCGAGGACTGGGAAGTATCTTTGATTAATTCAATTGTATTTAAACTAACGTCCTTTAGACGCACATTTTCGTTTTATTCCGCTTACAGAAAGGACATGAATATTGTCCTCAGTATTATCTTGCATGTTAAATATTGATTACAAACCATACATTAGTCAAAATAGTCCTTGTTAACTCAAACCTAGGCATAGACTTTAGGAAGCCTTATCTTAGATTTTAACAAAACAACGCATGAACGTCACCGTTTAAAACGCTTTGGTTGTTGCAACGTCCATTTCTCCCAAATGTACCTTTTTTCTTTACTTATGAACATGATGACAACCCTGCTCACTTATAAGCCAAACATACAAGAAGCATACATCGCTTAGCCTAACGCGATTAACATGACTAATGAAACAGGAAGCTGTCACAGTCCACACGCTCACACAGGCGTAAATGAGCTGCTATCTCACAAAATACTCACAATTATCCAACGGGTAATCCATGTTTGTTCTTTGATCTCTGATGTTGAGGCTTCGAAGAGGCGCCACTGCAGCAGATGAAATATAGAAAAATGTCTCGTCGCGCTCCGACACGTCCTGTGCACAGCACAAAGTCAACTCTTGATAAGGAAAACTTTTACATCCATTGCGCTGGCATGTTGGGAGAAAGGCTGAACGCACGGAAAAGCTTTAAACGGCATAGACGCAGTATGCAGTGGGAAAATGGCCTGGGAAATCAGGAAAGAGCCATGAAGACGTTTGCTCTCACACATGACCAGTGGTACCCAATGACAGGCGATGGAGGCCCATAAAAAGCGCTATAACCCAGTTGTAAATTTTCCTTGCACAAAAAGGAATTTAGACTGCAGCTATTCCCCTTTACAAACGCAGAGGAGCACGAACCCCTCCATGTCCGCTGCGAAAGAACAACCCTATATCTTTATTGCGCAGTCGCATCAAATGCATCAGCTCAGACAGATGTTTGGCTCAGGGAAAGCGGCATAGTCCATTAACTAAAATCCAGTTTAAAATATATTTTCAAACAACGCAGATTTAGGGCCTTAAGCAACTTTGCTTTTGTATTGACACGGCCACATCTTTGGAGCATTGGAGTCAGAGATAGCTGCATTTAGACACCTACAAAAACATGTTTGATCATTCAACACACAACTACAGTGATTAGGGTTATCCACGGGCAGACAAAGCGCAGGCCCTTAAGCCTGAAGGAAATAGAACAATGAAACAATATCACCTGGTGTCCATTTAAACATCAGCTTTAAGTTCCACCAGATATTTTCCTGTTTTATGTCTAAATCTAATATTCTTTCAAATTAGGATTTTACGGCAAGCTTTGATTTACCAAGTAATACTTTTTGTTGTTGTATCTTTATTTAAATAGGGAGGTTTCAATTATTTTGCCAGACTCTTTTTCATGGTAAGTAGTGCTTTATTTATATAGTTCATTTTTACCGACCAAGGTCATCTAAAGCGCTTTGTGAGCCTGTTTTAACACAACAACAATACAAACAAACACGTCTACAATAATTATAAAACCGTTAAAAGTATACTTTACACAAATTATTAAAATGTGAAGGAGGCACCGAGTGTCCACTTTGGAAATAAAAAATTACATTATTTACATTCAAAATAATGTAAAGCCTTCTTTTCATGGAACAGTTTGAAACGCAAATGGCTGAACACTAAATACACTATTCAACTCTTCTAAAATGAGTCTTTCCGGATATAGCGCATTAAGACACTATTAAAATCAGGTATTACTTTTTTGTGAAAAAATAAATGGCATAACAGTAATAGCTCCTGGATGTTGCATTGTGTTTTGAGTAAAAAATACATATAACAGAAAAATGTGTTCGTTATAGATCACATTTGCAGTCGAGAGCAGCGGCTGAAGTGTGTTGTTGCAATTGTTACATGAAAATGATAATAATATCGAATAGCAAAAATAATTCGATATTGGCCTATTGTCTTTTACTGCTGTGTTTTCATGAACCCGGTCCGCATCACAGGCAAAAAAGAGACTATGGAGAGAGATTGAGGCCTATTCTGTGAAATTATAGCCCACGCACAACTATATCCAGTTTTTTTTTCTTTCGAAGTAGCTATTCCTTTGTATAGGGCGTACTTTGGGCAGAGGATTGGTCAT
>JAPMNZ010822860.1:0-15606 GCA_029875035.1 Pomatoschistus microps | reverse complement strand
TAAAAGATTTCTATAACAATCTCATTAGTTTCAGTTTCCACAGAATAAATGATTAACTTAACTCTTCTACATTCTTACTCAAATTGTAGCCGTACATTCAAATCACAAATCAATAATCACGTTTTATGTACTACATAAAGATCTTTACAGCCTCCACAGCCAATGAAAGCAAGTATTTATGGTACTATAAAGACTGAAAAGTTTGAACATTGCGTTAGTTGGACTCATGTCAAGCCGTCCTGTGAAGGTGGTTGGCTGCACTCCTCTGAGGAGTAGAGCCTCGTCAAGTTATTTCACAACGGAGTTATATTAAGGCCCCGTCTCCTCCAAAGTCAATAATTCATAAACGCTGACTTGCTGAATGGAGGCTTCTGCCACCTCATTACACATTCACCACAGAAGAATAGGACACACACTTGCGCTGACACACCACCTAAGTGCATGTCTTCTTACATTTAGGCCCGACGTGTTGGGCCGATGCAAATGAGCCATCGATTGTGTATGCGCTAACGCTAGTGCTAAATGAAGCGTCCACTGCTTGCACTTTGTGTTTCCCAACCTCATGTCTCCGAGGGACAGCCACTCAGCACAATGAAATCAAAAGCCAATCTGAAACATATGTCTTAAGTACAATGCTTGACTCAGCGTGAAGCGTAAAGATGGCTGATAACGTGACATCCAGCACAGGGCAGAAAGCCTTGTTTGTGGATGTAATCTGATGTATTTGTAAAGGTTCTCAAAAGAAAATGCATTCCTCTCACTGTAGATTTATGAAGCTTTTATTTGCCGTTGACATTTCAATGAAACATGTTCATAACTATTTATGCTTTATGTGCTGCTTGTTGGCAGCGAGTCAGAGGCAATGTTTTCTCTGTAATGTTTTATTGGGTTCTTTAAAGTAGAGCCAAAAGGAAAAGAGCCTGTGTTGTTCTCCCTCAAAGACCTATCAGTTTTATGTTGTTGTTTTTTTTCCCTATTTTCAGGACTTTACTTAAGCTTATGTTACGCTACGGGGCAGATGAGATGAAACAGCACTGACCAGTCGCATTTTTTCTTTCAAACCCACATCCTGTTAAAACAAACTTTAATTTAGCTGTTTTCTATTTAATACCAGAATCAGCAACATTATTATGACTCAACATTTCCTGAATGAGAATGTACACTGTCCATTTTGTTATGATTACTGTGCGTTGAACTCATTGTGAGTATTTGTTTTTATACTCAAGATATGATTTACAACCAGCTTCCAGAATTATGTTCAATCCACATGATTAACTATGAATTCATACTATACATTTTAACTTTTACTAGGTTTATTTCAGTTGATGGGTGCCAGTGTTTGTAATCCTTTGTCATTTGCATGTATTTCCCAGGGTCCTGTATGGAAACAAGATCACAGAGATCTCCAAAAGCTTGTTTGAAGGGCTGTTCTCTCTGCAGCTATTGTAAGTACATCTTCTCATTATTCACGTTGGTGCTGTGATGTCATGATTGAGCCACTGACCCGTACCAGTGGAAACACCGATCTGATCATGATAAGAGGATAAGACATCTCCTCATTTCTTGCAGGTTACTGAATGCTAATAAGATCGCTTGTCTGAGAGTCGACGCATTCCAGGACCTCCACAACCTCAATCTACTATCACTGTATGATAACAAGCTGCAGACCATCGCCAAGGGAACCTTCTCATCACTGCGGGCCATACAGACTCTGTACGCACACACACACACACACACGCACGCACGCATACTCACACAACATTCCTCCAATAAGTAAATTATTATTTCCCTAGTTAAATTTAACCACGCATATTCATTTAGGTGATAAAATTGTATTTATTTTGCTGTATCTTGTGCGAAATAAGAAGGAATCCGGTTTATTCCTATTGTCTTGTCATTGTGTCAAGAACTCTGCATTACTTCCTGGAAATTCCCAAAAAATTGCCGCTTTGTCCACACAACCTGAGGATTTATTGGTGTAAAACTATCATTCCTATTTTATAAAAGAAAAATGTCAAAATACTTGTCAGAGATGCCCTTTAAGATTATTTTCGGACGCATGTTGACTCCACTATTTCTTTCACAAAATCATGTTTGTGAATATATAATGAAAAATGTGCTATCAATCACTAAGTTCATTCAGCCATTGATTCACTTCTAATAGTTTCAAAATAACTCACCTTTTTAATATGCTCACCGCATTTGTCCGACCACTTATCGCTGTGTGTGTGTTTGTCTTTTGAAAACGCAGCCACTTAGCCCAGAACCCCTTCATCTGTGACTGTCATCTAAAGTGGCTGGCTGACTACCTCCAGGACAACCCCATAGAGACCAGTGGAGCGCGCTGCACCAGCCCACGACGCCTCGCCAACAAGCGCATCGGCCAGATCAAGAGCAAGAAGTTCCGCTGCTCAGGTCAGAAAAAGAAATGAATTCAAGTTTGAGATGAAAAAACGTCCTATCTTTCACTTCCTGTGTGTTCCTGGTGGGATTTCCCTCGAGTCTTTACTAACCTGAACTGTTCTTAAGCATTAGTGCCTTTTTATTGATGTGTCCACCCTCTGTCTCTGTCTCTATTAGCGAGAGAAGAGTATTTCATCCCAGGTATTGTACATAAAGCAGCATGTCGTGTGTGCACTATATGGCTCTCTCGGGGGGCACGCTTGACACAGAGTGACTTTGTGAATGCAAACACAGCCACAGCAGCCATATTCACAACTGCACAAAAGCTGTCACAGATTATTTGTTAGAAGCTTCTTTAGTTCTTGCTCAATGAGATACGAGTGAATAATGTAGCCTTAAGTTTTAGTGAAGCTAAAATGGATTTTAAGTCATACAAATTGCTTTAGTTTCATTTAATGTGATAACTAATGTTGTCATAAATCTTCATAAGTCTTGAGTTGTCACCGCATAATTAGGACAAAACCAAACTTGGACTGGACCAGGACAAAATCCAGGCCTTCCTACTAAGTCTGGACTTAAAGGTTTTGTCTTATTTTGTACCATATGACCATGTAGTATAGAATAAAGTAGGTATTTTTACAAATCAATACATTTAATCCAGTCCCTCTCTTTGGAGCAACCACTGCCAGTAAGATTTGCTGGAGTAGAAAAGTTGGGCCATTGGCAAAGGGGCCTTGTCTGTGTATAAAAAAATTACATTTATCCGTCAGTACTGGGGGTGTGAATGGATGGGTCACGCCAGGTGCTGGCTTTGGAAATTAATCTCTCTCTCTTCGCGATAAAAAGAATACACTGAAATTCACAGTAAAACCTGCTCCAGCTCAAGGTTTGTGAAACCAATATGACAACAAAAATAAGCTCTCAGAACTATAGAAAACAATCATTCTACTTAAGACCTCAAAACAGGACCAAAACAGCAAAATGCCAACACCTCTAAAGACTTTTAGTTGTAGAAAGTGAGTGTCAGAAATGTTCTATAGTGAACCGTAATGACCACTTTGGCAGTTTCGGTGCATGCACACAGCCACAAAGAGCGCAGAACACGGTGACAGAGTGCGTTCCACCCCTGGACATGTTCACTTCTCAGCTCGTGTAATGATGGCTAATGTTTGAGCTTATGTCCGTGAGCATCTGTGTGCGCACTACATCAAAAGGTCACACAGTTTTGGCGGCCCAGGGGGTTGCTGGGAAATATGTAAATCACACATGCATATGAGCTGAGCGCAGGGCTAACGGCGGTCATTACCACAGCGGCGCGCGGCAGCACCAGCGCAGTCATTAAGTCTGGAGTGCAGCCCGGGCCCCAGCCGTTCAAAGCACACATACCACATACGAGGCAAAGATGAATAATTTAGCAATGTTTGTGGTTGAAAAGTTGAATAAACAGGCTCCCTCCCCCGTTACAACCCTAGTATTGCCCCGAAAGATCAATACGCTTCAAATCCACCAGTTTAATATGCATTGTGTAGTCTTATTTCACGCTGTATTATTCCACATCCAATTTCTGTTTGAACAACTCAACTCTTTGGAGATTCAAATCTGTTTTTTATCTTGGCAAACGCTTCTTTGATTGATACCAAAGGGAGCGAGCAGACGCCTCACATTTTATTCAATTCTTTTAGGATTTTCTTTTTTTTTTTTTTTGGTCTCTGCTTTGTTGTCAGCACAGAATCGGATTTAAATCAAGCAGCTTTCCACCCGAATGTTTGCTGGTTGAACGCACCTAATAAATGTCACGCCACTCCATTCACAAACCTCCCTCCGATATCACTGATCGGGCAAGCCGTTTTTAAAAAGTGAAATAATAAAAATAATAATAAACGCGGCAATTCCATTCTTCTCTTCCAACTGCCTCACATACTCAGGAGTGCACCAACATGTGGGCTGTAAGTAACACACTAATAACATCTCCCTGACTTCCTGGATCCCGCCCATTCTCCCTCCGTGTGAACTTTCCTTTTGTTTATTCTGTTCTGATGAAGTGCCTTTTGCGACAGTGGTTTCGGTCTCCACTGTTTTCTCCTTGAGCGTTTGTTTAAGAGGTTTCCCATAATCACTACTACTCTTGCCTGGTCTGCTGCTGCTGGAGCTCTTCCCCCCTTTTTCTTTCTAACTTCTGCCTCTGCTCCAGAGTCTGCGATCACATCAGTATGTTGTGTTTTTGTCTCCAGCCCTGTTCTGTCCTTAACCTTTCCCAGTGCGTTTATCTGTCGCTAACGATGAAAGACCGGGGGCAAAAGTACTACTCTTAAAGTTCATAGATACATGTATAAAAATCATGTTTGGCAAAGGTAAAAGTATTGACATCGTTCCGTTACTTAAAGCTGGGAGAACCTGACTTACATGTTACAAAAAAATCTGAATGTCATCAAATGTGAGTTCCTGGCTCTTAAAACATCAGAGGAGGGAAAACAGTTGCTCAGACTATCCGCTCTCAGCCCCAAAGCCTCAAATAGTGACTCACATGGATCAAGTATGTCAGTAAGACACAGATAAAGTTTTAAAAGATATGGACAGAATGTTGGGGAACTAACATTACTTACTCACATTTTGTATTTACAACTCTCTATTGTAAAGAGTTTTTCCTCTCTCTGTAAAACAACAGAGAGAGGACAAACAGCATGTATTATTATGACAAACATGAAGTTAGAGACCCCAGCTTTAAGCAAAGGTAAAGACCTTTTGGCCTTTATGTGTACTTTATATACAAAAACGAAAAAGAGCTTAATTATATTTACTCAATAATACGGTAGACAGACAGTATATTTATTCAGTTGAGATTTTTTACCGTCGCTTAAAAATCGGGAAATTAGAAGCTAGGCTAACCACTTCAAACCTGTATGTGTCTTTCTCCTGCAGCTTTGAGGTTCACACTTCTGTACTAAGTAAAAAGGGTCAGATATTTGGGTTTAAAAGCAAAGAGTAAAAGGTTCTCAGTCAATCATGTCAGGGAAAAATGATTAGATAATGAGATAATAGTTGTGCTATATTTAATACTAAGTTATCTTGTGCTTTGTGCTTGTGCTGTGTGCTCCTCACTGTAACTTGTGATGCAACACTGAAATTTCCCCGCTGTGGGATGTTTGAAGTCTCTCTTAATCAATAAATAGACAGGTTTCATTAATCATGACAGAGTCTATCCACCAATATAATTATTCTAATATGTTGAAAATATTGCTATATTTGTGATTATTTGTAAAACCACCAGACTCATGTGTCCACTGGTCACTTAAGTCTGTGGACATCTGAGTGAAGCAGAGTTGGCCCAGTTAAAGTGAACCGGACCAAAGAGACAACACTAATAATGCTCTCCATGTTTCTGTCCTCCAGTGCCCATCTCAGGAGCACAGTCGCAGCTGCTGTTCATAAATCAAACTATATCTGTTCTGTAAAATAACTCACTGCTCTATATTCTTCAACCTCAGAGGAATAAGTGAATACATAAAGGTCAAAGTGCTCCTGAGCTGATGTTTCCACAGACTCTCCTGGTGCCAGTGTTACAGTAGCCGGTGGTCATTCTGCCTCTTCGTCACTAACCTCCCCTCTGCCCTCTCAGTGTCTCTGTCCTGTGCCCTAAAGGAGCCCCGCCGGTCAGCAGGTTGTTCCTTTGTGCTTGATCTAACCATGTGGCTGCAGGGTCCTTTAGTGGAACATGGTTCTGTCAAGCACCATGGAACGGCTCTGCCAAACCTGCCGCATGACCAAGACCCCGGCGACAGCAGCCTCCTCCTCCTCCTCCTCCTCTTCCTCCTCCTCCTAACCTGTTTGTGTGTGGTAGATCTGTGGTTTAGTCGTCTCTTCTGTGCCTGTCTCCTCAGTAGTTTGTTGTGTGGTGTTTGCAGACTATTAGGGCGCAATTCCCTGTAAATGTTCAAGTGGTTTTTTATACAGTATGTCTGGTAAATGTATGTTTTACAGCTTTTCACAGCTTTATTGCACATTGACATATAACACATACATGATAGTGATTAGAAATATCTTATACAGCAATACTTTTCTACATACTGACTCTTTTCACATGGTTTTTCCTTTGCCAATATGTTTTACTTTGTCTTGACATACTTATTTTATTTTTAAAGTCTACGGTTTTGTAAGCTTTCAAGCACACCTGCATATAAACCTGATGCATTATTATGACATTTGTAAAACAATCATTGGAGGCAAGAAAGTGACAGACGCTTTTGTAGAAATACACAATCACAAAAACACATAAATTCAAATGTTTTATATTGCATATAGATAGATAGATAGATACTTTATTGATCCCCAAAGGACAAATTCAGGTGTCCAGTAGTAGTAAAAATAAAAAATAAAATTGATCATTCTAATAAAAGAAAACAATAGTAAATTGTTCGCATACACTTTCTCACCAATTCATTTTGCCAGTTTCAAACCACAGATTTCAGAGCCAACACAGCGCTCACTTTATACATTGACTCCAGGTACAGAGGATTATCGCAGCAAACTCGGGGGAGACTGCTTTGCCGATCTGGCCTGTCCAGAGAAGTGCCGCTGCGAGGGTACCACGGTCGACTGCTCCAACCAGAAACTCACCAAAATACCCGACCACATCCCCCAGTACACCGCCGAACTGTGAGTCACACAACCTGACAGTAGAGAAGTACAAAGCCTATTCGTGTGGGGTAGAGAGAACAAACTCCAAATGGCTTTTATCTTATGCCTTCTGCGTTACTGTCTCTCTTTGTCTTCTATTCTTATAGGCGGCTGAACAACAATGAGTTCTCTGTGCTCGAGGCGACGGGAATCTTCAAAAAGTTGCCTCACCTGCGAAAGATGTGAGTCACACTCATATCGTGAAAATACAAAGTCACTCGGCGGTCATGCTGTGTTACGCTTTTGTAGTTTGTGCGTATGCTTTCTGTACTGATGTTATTTTTGTTCATCTTTCTTGACGCTGTTGCAGTAACCTGAGCAATAACCGCATCACTGACATAGAGGAGGGGACATTCGAAGGAGCCACCGGGGTCAATGAGCTCATCCTGACCTCCAACAGGCTGGAGAATGTACACCATCGTATGCTGAAGGGACTGGGCGGCCTCCGAACACTGTGAGTCCGGACACAGACATGAATATTCACATCTCTGTACATCATGGGTCAGGGTCAAGGCGCGGGGGCAAGATCCGGCCCGCAAATGAAGCATCTTGGCCCCCAGAATGGTTTTTTATTAGTATTAGAACCGGCCATAAGAAAATATTGGATTATTCATTTAATGTTCAGGACTTGTGTTTTCTCTTTGAAGGAAGTTTGTGTCTTTCTGTGAGCCTGTTGTTAGAATTATTTTCACTTGAAATTATACAAAAATATTGGATAATCTACTTGATCACAAAATAAAATATGATATACTGTGTTAGGTCTTGGTTCAACAGGTTATATGCAATCATTTTAATATGTTTTAATAATCATTGAACCAGCCCGGCTCTCGGCTTGTAGCAAATTCCTTCTTTTGGTCTTCTGATGTATTTAACTTTGACATCCCTGCTGTACAATACACAATCGAATACTGTGACATTGTCTGTACAGTGGTCGTACAAACATAAGAGGATGCATAATTCATCATTACAATATTATCAAAATTAGCTGCTGTGGATGCGTCACACATTTTGATTGTATTTGTTCGTAGAATGCTGAGGAGCAACCGCATCAGCTGTGTCAGCAACAGCAGTTTCGTGGGGTTAAGTTCAGTGCGCCTGCTGTCGTTATATGACAACCAGATCACCTCCATGAATCCCGGAGCCTTCGACACGCTGCACTCTCTATCCACCCTGTGAGTAAACCTCCACTGTCTTCTGAGTCTGCAGCATGGAAGACAATGTATTTATCAATAGGGACTAGAATTCTATTTAAGTTGCAGGGCAGGCACCAAAACATTTCTGCGGGAAAAAAGCATATTTTGGAAAGAAATATTGAAAAAGAAAATGTCCATGTGTTTCCAGGTCATTGTTTGATATCGATTTGATTCATAAACCTGTAGTGTTATTGTTATCTATCAACATCATTCATATGTTTTTTTTAGCATTATTGTCATCACTTAGAAAATAATTAGTCCATATTTCATATTTACTGACCATGAATGGCATGAAGATGACACTTTCTGACATTTTTGATCTCTTTTGGATTGCCACAGAGAAATTTACTATACATGAACATTAGAAATCGGACAGTTACCATTGGTGCTTCTGCAGCTCTGCCCCACATGTTGAACTATAGGCTCTTTGGAATGTTGTGATGTCACATGAACGCAACCTCTATATGACCAAACACTCAAATGCCTTGTACAAACACATTGCCTTCATTACAGAAACCTTCTCGCCAATCCTTTCAATTGTAACTGCCACTTGGCTTGGCTTGGTGATTGGCTGAGACGAAAGCGCATCGTCACCGGAAACCCACGCTGTCAGAACCCTTACTTCCTGAAGGAGATCCCCATCCAGGACGTGGCGGTCCAGGACTTTGCATGTGAAGATGGTATGAAGTTTAAACAAGTTGTACCTCAGACAAGGGCATGCTAAATATAAGTAATATTACATTAAATTGAGACTATTGATTGTTTCCTTTGTGGCTTTCTTGTCTCCATGGTCAATGCATCTGTATCAATCTCTTCGCTTTCCTCAGGTAACGATGAGAATAGCTGCTCCCCTGTGCTGAGGTGTCCCGCTGAATGCTCCTGCTTGGACACTGTGGTGCGCTGCAGCAACAAAGGCCTCACTACCCTCCCCAAAGGACTCCCCAAGGAGACCACTGAACTGTGAGCCCAATGTTAATACTACAGCAAAAAACATGCTAATTTAGTATGTGTGGTAGTTGTCGCCTGCAGCTGAGAAAATAAATATTTGTTCTCAAACTATCAATCCAGTCCATTTTACTGTCGCACAGTTAGGTAGACACATGGTGGGAATAATTGCCTTGAATGAAACATGAGATTTAGCCACGAGGTATTTCTATCAATTCACCAGATGACGCATTTCTCAAATATTAACAAAGACTTCATTTATTCAGTAGATTAACAGCTCCAGCCTCAGAGTTGTTTTTCCCTAAGAGTGTATTAAATATTAAACTCAACTATAATAGCTCTTGTTGTAATGACTGCTCATTCACCAGAGAGGAGCTGCCTGCTCCCGTGTGGTTCAATAACTTAATTTTCCGCCTCTTTCCTCATCTATCATTGGCTTCCTGTTGTTGTTTTATATATTTATTTTCTTCGCAGATATCTGGATGGTAACCACTTCACTCAGGTGCCCGCAGAGCTCTCGGATTACAAGCATCTAACACTGATGTAAGTACAGCTGGCATAAGTAATGTACTGAGCCAAGGGACAAACACATGAAATTTAGCTTCATCTTCAGTTAACGTCAACATTTGTTGCATAAAGACGAGCGCTACTATCCCAGCGTCAGACTTGAAAGCATTGAAAATTGTAGCCATGATCTTTTGCACCAAGCAGAAATGCTGTGTGGTAGTTGACAGAGCTTTTAAGGGTGTTCTTGATTTAGAACAGACACCTGGAAAGTAGAATATCATGAAAGAGTTTGAACATTTTAGGAAATTAAAAGAAAATAAAATTTGAATAGTGTTTCTGTAATTTAATGTTATAGACCTGTGACCTGCAAATTGAGAAATGCCAACTTGTTATTGTTTATTTTCATTTTGATATTTATGGATCCTGAATTTGTCCCACAGTGCGATAATGTCAGTGTACAGGTTTCAGAACAGTAGGAATGAGGAGCACATAAACACAAATATAAGTGAATATTAAGTATAGCCTAAAGCTATAATTGAAGAATAAAATAACATCTTTATCTTTATCTGTATTTTAGTTTCACATTGTACGTAGAATTATAGAAGTAAATGGTCATATGAACCATGACCCTTTTTTTAGTGTTGGTATTATACAGCGCTTTTTTGGACACTTAAAGACGCTTCACATGTCATTATTTATTATTTATTATTTATTTATTTATTCACTCCATACATGGTGGTGATAAATTCTTACTATGCCCTGGGGCACACCGACAGAAGCGAGACAACCAGTCTGTGCCATTAGGTCCTCCAACCACCACCAACCAACTATCCACTCACTCACACATTACACACACACACACACACACAAACACACACACACCAGACTCATTCTTGGTAATGTGGGTGTTTTGCCTAAGGACACAGCAACAGTTGGGCACTTTATCGCCGCAGCCGCCCCACTGTGGAACCTGGTTGGTGTTTCCAGAAGTTACCCATCACAGTAATAAACAGGCCCTGCTCTGCTTAGCTTCAGAGGTCTGACTTTGACTTCTGGCTTTCACGTGCAGGTGGAAAGTCCAATTTTCCAATTTTCACTCGTATCACATATAGTGTCAACTAATAGTAGTATAGAGTGAAATAGTTCAACCCTTTGTGTAAAATAGTTTCAGTTTTAGTCCCTATCAAAAATATGAATTGATTGCTGAATACTTTTTTTATTTATCCTTTGCAAACAAGAGTACGCACCAGTGATACAAACACATGCGTCATAGAGGACAGGGTTTTACAGTGAATACAGACATACAGGTAGACATATGTGACTAAAGGGTGTGCAAATGCATGGGATAGATGAGTGAGGGGGGGGGGGGGTAACCAATAATGTTTAGATATATCACAGCAGTAAAATAATAAGAAAGTTTAGTTCAGTTCTGACTGGTGGCTGGGACCTGGGACACCCCTGGGCCTTGAATATGTGACGTCTGGAAAGCTCGACAGCACAATGCTTGGATTGCCGTGTTCTGTTTGTGTTTGCTGATGCATGCGTTTGATGTATTTGTTTTTCTTTTCAGTGATTTGAGTAACAACCAGATCAGCACGCTATCCAACCACAGCCTCAGTAACATGTCCGAGCTGCTTACGCTGTGAGTGTCGCCTTTGGAAGTCATTTTGTTCTTTCATGTTCAGCCTATAACATGTCTGAATATGAGAGCATGAGTATGTCTTTGTCGAACAGTTCATATGTGTTGATTTGGGTGCAGCGTCAACAATATGATTACAGCGTTGATTAACCTGCCATAAACCCTATAAACACTATTGAGCTGTCACTGTAAATCATGCTAATCAACAAATAACTAATCTGTTTCTGATATCAAGTCATACAACTTGACAACAAACATGTGGTTTCTGATGTTGTTGGTGGGTTTGTCTGTTTTGCCAAATTATGTGCCCTAACACCATGGATTAACATGTTTACTTTTTTCCTCGTGTGCTGGGAATTAGATCAGGCATGTCAAAGACGCAAACCAATAATCACAATTCTTATTATAAACTTGGTGCCTTTATAATAAGAAGTAGCTATGACTACCATGGCATGTTGTAGCAGTTTAAAGCTAATTTTTTTCTTGAAACAACTGCTGTAATATTTTACTCTGATCTAAATTATTATTATTTTTAAATTATTATTATTAGTCTAAAATTTGAAACCAAATATTTGCCTTTGACTTATCAGTCTACAATTACAAGGCTTCATTATATTTGGTTCAGATTTGGTTCAATCCAAATATAACTGTATTCATTTTGTTCACTACCAGAAAGGAATAACTAAACTCATATTAAATAAAAGTAAGTTAGTGATAGAAATAAAAAACTATACATACTTATCACAGAAAATAAATGTTAAACATATAATCAAAAATATGTTATGATATAGATGAGCTTAGTGTAAAAGAATAGTTTAATCTCTTGTGTATAGTGAGCTGGGCTGTAGAATAACACGTATCTTTGTTTGTGTGAAGCATCCTGAGCTACAACCGTCTGCGCTGTATCCCAGTGAGAGCGTTTGATGGACTCAAGTCTCTGCGTTTGCTGTGAGTAGTATTTTTGTTTGTTCAATTATGTGTTTGTTACCAGGTTCTCCTGTAACAGCTCTCTACTCTTCTCTGGGCTTCATAGGTCTCTCCATGGCAACGACATATCACTGATACCAGAGGGAGCCTTCAAAGACCTCTCGTCGCTCTCCCACCTGTGAGTCCATAAACGCATGTACATCACTGTCACTCGTGCCTGCTTTTAGACCTATGGAACTCACGTTAGAGGGAAAAAAGAACATTAACATCATAAGGTTAGTTTACTGAGAAGTTCCAGAAATAAGTATGTGCTTCATTGGTATGTGAACCTCCATAGTCGCTAAGCAACAGATGCTTACCACTGTATAAAACATATGAGGCGTTCAGAAGTGTAATCCAAGTATACTTACCACCTGTCTACAGCAACTGTGATAACAATAGTGTCAAACTAATGCTTTAAGAGTGAAACGTTGGTTGAAGTGGGATCAGCACCATGGATAGTGCCACAATGCCTCAGTCATCTTTTGTTTTCCAAAATCTTTTAAATGGGAGTGCTAGCTATAAATCATAATAACATCCCTCACACCTTTTTGTTTAATTTGGCAGAGATCTACTGTGCAGTCTGCTGGGATTCATTCGCTGACAGATTGTATATTGTTGTGGTGCTCAGGATTTATGATCTACAGAATGCAGTTAAGGAAAGTGCCTCTTGTTTATGTAAAGCGTGTTTCTGCTGTGGCTCCAGGGCACTGGGGGCAAACCCTCTGTACTGCGACTGTAACCTGCAGTGGTTGTCTGATTGGGTGAAGAGTGGATACAAAGAGCCAGGCATTGCACGCTGTGCTGGGCCTGGAGACATGACAGACAAACTGCTCCTGACCACGCCTTCAAAGAAGTTCACCTGCACAGGTACACAAGCAACCTGCGGAGGACTCCTAAAGGAGACCACAAGTTGCCATTTCATTTTCTTGCGTTTTACTTGTTATTTTGGAGTTTTTTTGCATTTAACTGTTAAGCCTACAGTTTTGATATAACATTGATCCTGAACATATGACTGAAACCTATTTTTAACCTAACGTGGTGCACTGTAGAAGTCCCGGGGCCTTGTGGTTTTCTGGTGCCAGGTAAAGTAGCCAAATCAAATCTACCTGTTGAGTCGTGGTTCCTCCTGACTCTCCCAGTGTTTTGAATCCTATGAAACCCACCTGAGCCTTTTCCTTTTCAGTCCTCATGTTTTCACCAATTGTGCTCATACGCCACTCTCCTGCAAATCTTTCACAACATTGTATACTGTATGTTTTACTGTAACATTTTAGACTGGGGTCTGCCACTATAGACTTAGGCTATAGTGGCTTTAGGCTTTGTTTGTTTGTATGACCTTGGTCTTTCAGAATATTGTTTTTTATAATATGGACACAAACCAAGTCAAATACATTCCAAAATATACAGTATATTTTTGCAGGATTGTGGATGTTGTTTGGTGATGGAGTGAAACCTACATGTGCCTTTCCAAATGTAGGATTGTGTTCTTGTTTTAGGACCCGTGGACATTAACATACAGGCAAAGTGTGACCCCTGCCTTTCCAATCCTTGCAAAAACGATGGCTCCTGCACAAATGACCCTGTAAACTTCTACCGCTGCAACTGTCCTTATGGATTTAAGGTATTACACTATATTTAAGTGCAACGGCAAAAATATGAATGCAGCCTTAAAGGATTAGCGATCATTAAAAGAAATAAACCTTTTACTGTTCACATTCAGGGCCAGAACTGCGAGGAGCCAATTCACGCCTGCATCAGTAACCCATGCCAAAATGCCGGAACATGCCATCTGAAGGAAGGAGAAGACGGCAACTTTTGGTGAGCAATTTTGTCAGAACTATAGTTGCGGGATAGATTTCTGGGATAACCACAGAAAGCTTTTTATCAGTTGTGCGAAATTGGAAGTATTTATGCGCATTGAAGCCAAGTAAAATCCGTGCTTTAATTGGCTGACTAATTGTTGAAAAAGACATTGAATGTCTCATAAGATACATGTTTACTGCATAAGTCTGGTGCGTTTAGCTGTACACGGCCAACACAATTAAAACAAGGGCCTAGCTCATTATTTTGATGGGGCAAATCCTTCACTGGTGCTGCACCAGTAATGATAAGTGGCTTTTAATTAACACCAGGCGATGGGGGAGATGCTCTGTCTTCTCTTGAACCGGAGTCGTACCAGTCTATTGCAGTGCTTCGTTATGTGGTTTACAAAGAGTAGGTTGACATAACTGTAGCCATATTGGAAGTGTCATTTTGTTTTGTTGTTGTGGAAGTTTGAATATACATGTTTAGAGCTGCCCATGGCTTATAATGAGCTATTATTCATCCTATCAGTGCTGTTTCAGAGCTCCATGCAGCCCTATGCAAATATTAATACTACTAATAAAAATAGTAATGGTAATAACAATACAACACCCAAGGACACTGTACAAAACAGGGTTGAAAACTAATTATATCAGAACTGGACGGTGGTGTGGGGGTGAACAGGAGTTGAGTTCTGGGCTAACAAGTCAGAAAGAGGGGGCAGAGAGCCAGAGAGAAGAGGAGAAGCAGAGGGAGCTCGAGGGTGTAGTGATGTGGATGGAGTTAGACAGGTTTTATTATGGAGTGTGGCCTTCATAGTAAACAGAATAGTGTAACGTGAAGCCTTTATCTATTAAACAGGGTCAACTGGTGTGTACTATGTGTCCCCAGGTGTGTGTGTCCGGAGGGTTTTGAAGGAGACGCGTGTGAGATCAACATTGACGACTGTGAAGACAACGATTGTGAGAACAACTCAACGTGCGTGGATGGGATCAACAACTACACCTGCATGTGCTCCCCGGAATACACAGGTACAAGACTTGACCCGAAACTCAACCAAGTTTTATTGTTGTTGTTTCGAACACTAGGCTGGACTAGACTAACAATTTGACTAGGAAAAAAACCAGGGGGAAAGTCTCAAGATATTGGCCAATAATCGTCTGCCCCTTCAATATCATACCTTCAACAACATTTATGGACTTTTATCAACACTTATGGACCAATACCAATGTTTTATATTTCTGTTTGATTTTCTGATCTGTGTTGGCGAATTCAACAGTTGTGTTAAGTCCTCCGAGATAGCTACTGTTGTGATTTAGGGCTATACAAGAATACATTGAATTGAATTGAATTGAACCTTATTCATCTAACAATATGATAAATAAGGTTTGTACTTGCTGGCTCTCCTCACCTGAAGTGCATTGAAAGTGTAGTACTGGTGTAATTGTGCGTCTGCTTTACGCTGTGCCGTCC
>JAPMNZ010822841.1:0-25328 GCA_029875035.1 Pomatoschistus microps | reverse complement strand
CCCCCCCCCTCAATGACAGCCTGTGTTTGTGGAAGTCCAACATTATAATAAAGACCTTTCAGTAACACCTAATTGTTCTGACTTGGCTTTTCACTTAGGCGAGCAATGGTCAAATGTGTGTCAGTCTGTGCCCAGGGCTGTGCTTCTTTAGCCATAAACCTTGTGCCTATAATAGTGCGTGAGCGTGATCCACAGGTGAAGGTTGTCTTGACCTCTGTGTGCTACTGTCTGTGTCCCCACATGGTTCACTCTTCCCAGACATTTCCACATGATAAACCATCAAATATATAGGACTCTTCTGCAGGCTTTTTATACCAAGGCAAATTTGAATTGCAAAAATGAAGTCATTTGCATGCATGCTCTTACAGGTAGAATGGATACATTTCTAATTTAACTTCCAGATAGCATTCCTATCTAATGTTTATAGTCAAGAGGAGTTCACACCTCGATACATATTACCACAAACACCTTCCATGGATGATTAAGTGATAAGAAACAAAGTCAAAACAATAGTGAAACAAACAACTTTTCTCTGCCGAGCCCTTTTGCATAATTACGTAGCCTGAGGGCCGACTGATTCAGTGAAATCTGTTCTCTACAGGGGGAGGGAGACCTAAAATAGCAGCTCTGATTGTCACACAATTGGCTTAGCCTGCACAGTGCAGCTGTGCTCTGAGCTTGTCTGTCTGTCATTTAACTGATTGCTGCGTGGCCGCCAACCTATCAGGTGCATCATTCCTTCATTCTGGTCTTATATGCACCACAACAACGTCCCCAATCCATCCAAAGACTCGAGGTCAAAACATGGGTGTATTAACATGATTCTAAATGTATTCCACTTTTGATGAGCTCCATTGCACTGGAGCAGAGTTCAAAGATGGGACTGTGTCTGCAATTCTGTATTAGATCACAGCACAAGGACAAAAGTGTGCAGACAGTGAGTTCCAGGACAGTCCTAGTTAATTAATGAGCAGAAGAGTGATAAAACACCTAAATACCTCGCGGGCCTCCTACTTTGTGCCAATCGCTTCATCACTGCTCATGACAGTCCCCTATGTGCCCTGTTTGGAAGCCTCCGAGTTTAACATTATTATTAGGTTTATTAAAAGTCACACACTTAGAGAAGCCAGACAACGGGGGATACATTATAACTAGTAATTTACTTGAAGTCATTGAGTTGTCATTTTGATGTTGCTCATTTGTAACTATATAACAGTTCGACTCCTGTTTAAAGCAGTGGCACAACAACAATGGTTACGAAGCTTGTGAGTGTGAGTGGGAGACATTGTCTAAGGGTGTCAAGTCTCTGTCGTACAGCAGCCTCGCAGACGACTCTTGCTACTGTTTTCCGATCTTAATTAGCGTTGTCTGTGTATCTGATCCATGCCTGAAGAGCGCTTGATAAAACCGGTGTATCTGGCTCTGTCTCCGCTGAAAACAAGGTGAAGATAAAAGTGGTATCTGGAGGTTCATGCATGGGCAATTGTGTCCATGGTATTTTCTGGTTCTTCCCGAGTCAATAGGCCTGTAACGTGAGCACAGCACGCAACTGTCCCTGGGCAGGCTGACTGAGCTGGCTAATGAAAACAGAGGGAGGGGAAGGAGGAGGGAGCGAGAGTAGCGTGTCTCAACAAACAGACGAGGGGATACCTTCAAGGTCACTAACTAAAGAGTGATAGAGTGACTGAGCAGCTGATGAGATGATCAAGAAACTGAAGTCCACTGAAAACTTTGGAGCTGTGGTCAATGACAAAGGCGACACACAGCTTCCTGCATACACAAATGGAGTAACTTTTTATACTCATAACAGCAGGATATCATTTGTAGGATGAATGATGTGAATGTCCCTTTCTGACTGGATTAAGACAATCAGACTTTAAAGTACACATTTACCTTTCCTCAAATATTAACTTGAGGAAATTATTATTATATTAACCCTTCATAGGTTTTGTCAAAAATGTGTATAAATAGGTAAAGCCCTGTCATTTCATAAGAGATTAAAGACTCAGCAGGCTGACCAATCAAGTTTTTTGTACAGTTTTTCATATTTGATTTGGTTTCTGTCCTGGAGCTGTGTCTGTTTGTATGTATGTTTTTTGTGTTTGTTTTGTTTTATACCAAAAGGAAAATGAGCTAGACATCTACGTAAAAAAGAAAAAATGTGGGAAACATTTGTAGGAATGTAATGAGAGTGTTGTGGATTGAGAAGCTCATGTAAGTAGCAGAATAATACAATAACAATTAGTTAACTAGTTATTAGTTAATTAGTTATTTTTGACAATATGTGTAAGACTGAGCATGTGTATCATTTTCTTTTTTATTTGAATCTCTCAGATGATTGTTATGATTGTGGATTAGCTTGTTTTAACCCAACACGGCAAAACAATAAAAACTGCATTACGAAGCCAACATTGGAAGGCCTTTCATTTTTACAACTCTTTCAACATCACTTTATCAATAACAAATCAGACATTTCTCACAGCCAACACCGCACTCCGTGGAGCATTGGAGTGAAATAGGCTGAGGTTGTGCAGCGCAGAACAAAAGCACAAAATCAGGAAGCGGCCTGTCACGAGAACGTCAGAATCCTGCGTGTTCCCGAAATGCCCAAGTGTGGACATACACTCAGGCGTGACGTTACAGCAAACCCATTATCTACTATTCTGTCACTTCGCCTTTTCCACTTCAAACTTGGGACCAGATTCAATTTCAGGCCGGCACGCGTCTGCTTCCCTGACCGTCAAAGCAAGCGCTGAGTAGTGTCTCTGCTTTTGCCCTTGCTCGGAGGGTGTGCCCCTTCAGGGAGAGCGCAGGGCTTTTCACAGCACTTCAGCCGGCCTTAGAAACACTTAGCACCAGCGGCAATTTTCTTCTCACTATAAAAAGTGTAAGTGCTACAACTAATCATAAAGAGGGGTGTGCAAACAGATGGAGATGTTTATGTGGAAAAAAGTAGTCATTCAGATCTCACTGTGTGGAATGTGTTACCACAGAGAAAGGCTGTCTCTGTAGAGCTAATCATTTAAATTCTGTCAGAGATATGGCACTGTAACAGAAGACTATGAGGTGCCCCACATCTGAAGACAGGCGGCTTTACATCACAGCGAGAGGGATACAACCTTAAGCCCCAGCTTTTGATCTCTTTGTTTACCTCAGCAGTGCACATGAATCATAATGACATTTAAAAGTGGGATGATGGCCCTGAGAAAATCATATTCAATTGTCATCATAAGTAGCCCTATGTAAAGTAAAGTACTGTAGATTGTTCATATAGAATAATTAAAATCGTATTCAAATAGTACTTTGTTCAAAAACTACTAAAATATACAGAGCAAGTGATGTGGGAGAGGTGTAGGGTCAGAGAGCCTTTGTTGTCCCTTGTATGTGTTTGTGCGTGCGCGTGCATGTGTGTGCGTGTGTGTGTGTGTGTGTGTGTGTGTGTGTGTGCATGCGTACGTACATGTGTGTGTGCATATGTGTGCTTTGTGTTGTATGAGTGAGAAGGGTTGGAACAAAATCAGTCCAAAACCATTTAAAACTGGGTATTCTGGTATATACTTCTTAAATCCTGTTTGCTGTTGTTGTTTTGGTCTTTTGTACATAAGCTGGAGAAAAAAAAGACTACTACTACTATAAAATGATTGTTCCCTGTGACCTTCACACATTCACAAACGATTCTGTCTCGTCTGGTGCTGTTGTTTTAGTAGTTTTGTGTCTCTTGCTCCCTCTGGCTTGCCGTGGCCCCAGGTCTCCACAGCTCAACATTTGACTTGATCAGGCACTTGTCAAAAGAGACCTTGGCTGTTTTCAGAGTGAATGTCAAGAGAGGAGAATTAAGGGAAGGATGTTAAACAGATCAAACCGGGTTACTCCTGGGCCTCTCCATCCACTCAATCAATACACCAAGAACAACAACTCGCGTCAAGAGCCAAATGAAGACATGCAAATAAACGGTATCATTGAGATAGTTACAGTGCAGAAAACCCACAGCTGTGCAGCTAATCAGCTTCTGGAAGACCAAAGAAAAAAATATTCTTGAATAGTTGAAAATATAGCACATCATTATCCCTGGCTATATGCATGAGCAAATCAATGCTTATACGATGACTGCATGCCTAATCCACAGCAGAGACCGTTTTCAAATTGGAAATACTGAATTCACCATACATCTATATCAATAAACAAGAGCCTGTAATATCAAAGGTAGCCACTTTAGGTGAAGCAAGAGTCCCCCCAGACTCTGCACAGTCATAGCCTGACTCAATAAAAGTCTCTTCTGCGTTTCTCAGCTGGTGTGGCCAATTAGTGTGAAATTTGGTGACAGAATGGTGGAGGAGTGAGGACAAGCCTTGTGTAATTATTGATCTAAGTTTACTTGCCCGTGTGGATACATGTGGGGAGAGGAGGACACAGCCCAAGCATGTTTTCATACACTGCCTAATTAATTGTGACATAATCTGATACTTTAGCTTAAAGTTGTTGAGGTTTTCTGATCCCCCTGCTGCTCTGTGGACTCTGGGAGCTGTGTGTTGCACTGTAATTGCAAAGCTTTGGCTTGGTGTCACAATTAGAGTGGAAACCAGCCTTATTATATCCACTGTTATAATCTCTGTCTACACTGCTTTGCTCTACTTTTAGTTTCTTTTGACATGGCTCTGATCTGCAGTGTATGATACAGTCACTAATGCCAGAGAAGAGCCTTATAACAGTACTAAAGATCTATACACAAAGTGAGAAAATGTTATTACAAAATAGCAGCTTCATAAATTATAAATATGGGGCATGATCTTGTAAAGTGCTAAGTTTATCCGTGTTCGGGTGAGTGGAAAAAAGCAGTGTAAACTAAGCCATGTGAGAAATGCTTTACTTTAGTCAATGTTTTCTCTAAGTGAAGAACTTTTTGGCATTTCTGGAAATAAGGTAAATGAATGAGATGTCATAGACATTGCACTGAGTGTCTCTATCCTGCCATTGTGACATGTAAATTTCTCCTTTGTGAGATAAATAAAGCACATCTTGCAGGGGATTCTTTGTATTATTGTCACCAGTGTCTTGTGGTACAGTGATGCCGCGATTCACCAAATGTAGTTATAAGGCTAATTTTGTTTAATAACCTTGCAAAGTAAACATGAGGCACCTGTTGCCACTTCCACATACAGATAAAAAGTTTCTGCGTCCCTCTGAGTTGGTGACATAATCGTCTGGAGTTTGTTGGAAAAAAAGAAAGAGGAGGTACAAGATTTGAAAAAAACGACCCAAGCTCCCTCCCCTTCCTTTATGATTGGTCTACACCTACGTTTCCGTAACAATCAATCAACACATTTAAATGTTAAGCGGAGAACACATTATACGTATACATTATTAATACACATGCACGGAAGTCTTCAGAATTATTTGTTAAAGTTTTCATGACATAAATAATGTTTTAATGCGCAAAAAAAAATGATCGCGGCAAACCCGGCAGTAGCTATTATCATGAATTGCACATTATAGGACACATCTGCAGAGGATCTGATCATGGAAATAGGTTCAGTATATAAATGGGTAACTCAGCGCAGATGTTAAGACTTCTTTGCTCGGTTATAATGAAGTTCCAGAGCTTTAGTGGAGGCTTGATTCGGAGGCTCCGTGAAAACAAACAACTGAGCATGCGCAGATACGAGCATGAGCGGCAATGATTGACAGCACTTGGCATCACTTGATTGGTTAACGTGGACGGCATCGTGGATTTTGAGCTCTAGCTAAGAGAAGGGAAGGCGGGACTTACCCGTAATATCAAAATTCATAAAATTACTTACTTTATATCAACATTCTATTGAGGTTAATTCAATACAATTCCTAAAATTTGTAATTCAATTAGAGTTCCAGACTATCACTTTAAGACAGATTTCTGCAAATACGAGGTTGTTTATTTGAACACTTTCAATCAAACAAAGCTATAGGTCTTCTGTATCACACTGTCTGTAGATGAGGAAGTCCATGGACAACGCGTCTGGTCTGAGTAAAGAGAGGGGAGAAGGTGAAAAGAGCAGGGCGCTCACAGACCAGAGTGCAGCTTGGCTGATACACAGACAAGACCGGGATACAGCACAAACAGATCAAATGTAAAGACTTTTGTGAATTACTAACTGGGAGGGCTGTACTGCGGTACTATCACAGGACTATCAGGGTGGAGAGGCTTTACCCACTGAATCCTTGTCCGTGTTCCACCAGTGGGCATGGACCCACCACATGAGAAATCTGGCATATTTCAGAATAATCAGGTAGATCAAATGTACAGTAACAACAGAAACATAATTTCGGACTCTGTGACCTGGTGTCGGCTTCTAATGGACAAAGAACAAATAAACAAAATATGTTTGCGGAATAGATCAGCTCCAAATGGACATGCCCTTAATCATTTAAACAACAACCCAGTGACTAACAGCAAAGTAAAAGTTAAAAAAGCAGATATAAAAGAGGATCATATTTTGTTGTCTAGAGTTGTAGTATAATTTGCTCTCTTGTTTTCAATTTCTTAGAGAGCGAGGCAAAGCAGGTAACACTGTTAGCCAAAGTCATTTGTAGAGCAGCATGAAAGAGCTGCTTCAGTGTCTTATTAGACCCAGTGGGTCAGACAAAAAAAACACTCGGGAAAAGCACACAATGCTGAAGAAGCATGTGACTGTTCACCATTCTGTGCTGCATCTCCAAAGAAATGCTAACCAGCATCTTTCCTTTTTCCACCTCTCTTTGGGATTACACTTCTAACCAGTCACTCTCAGAAGGCTCCTCAGCGCTCAGCCAGAAAGACACATAATATTTATCAGAAGAACAGAGCAGCTGCACAGAAAAAAGGAGAGACAATTTAAGTGGTGTCTTTGATAAAGCAGTGTTTTTGAAGCACGGCCCGTTTAGCTTCAACAGGACAAGAGGAAATGCGGATAGGAAAGTGCGTCTACACATCAATACGTGCAGAGATACCTGGATGCCTCCCAAACAGAGGGCAGACTGGAGAAGCCTTTTAAATGTACGCTCTTTGATCTTTTCCCTCTTGAATGGAAAGACTTACTGCCTGCACCACAGAGAGTTCAAGCACCCCACAACCTGCAGCTCACTCACCTCCTCAATATCCACACGCTACACTTCCACGCTGTCAGAAAACTTTACAAAGAGGCCACAAGAACTTTTCTAATGCAGCAGAGCACTCTGCGCTCCGCAGCATGGGCCAATGTTGGGAGCTGCAAATTAGTAGGTCAGTGATTTGATAGCACCGTTTAGTGACCAAATGATTGCTTTCTGGCCTTTTATCAGCTTAAATTTCTCCCGATCGATTCAGAGTTTTTTCTAGTCTTGATCTATCTCAAGCAGAAGGAATACAGTGTTTTTATTTGATTCAAGCCAATTAACAAAGATGCTGTTGGATCAGTTAAGGCCTTAATTCAGCCAAAGGAACTGCCAAAACACTGCAGATTTGATCCTACTTATTTAAACCCTATCGTCTTATTTCTTCCTTCAGTGTCTCCTTTGTTTCATTCCAACAAAACTTTTTACTTTTTAAGATAGAAGTGAATGTAGCATTTTTTTTTATTGTTAATAGCTGAAGATGAGTGATCCTATAATTCCCTGGTATATATTCAATAAAAAACTATATCTGAACTTTGAGAATGCATAAAAGACATGAAGTCATACAGTTCAGATGACGTTTGTGTAAACAACCAGATATCTTGAATAATGCATTAAAGTCAAAAGTTCTTGATCATTACCCTGGTTTCACTCATACATAATTAGGTTGTGTTAAATGCCCAGTGTTTCTGGCAGTCCTTCCTTGTTTAATCCCCAGTATAAAACAGACACAGAGGAGTGGTTTCAGCGTCCTCAGCCAAACGGAGGTGGGCGACTGTTCGGTCTGTCCCTTGAGAACAGAAAGTGTTAACACAGCAGTGGCTTCAGCAGTGCTGAGTGGCACTAACAGAGGGAGGGGTTGTGTAAGGAGAGGGCTCACCTCTTCCTACCGTCTAGTTTCCCTCATCGAGCACAAAAGCTTTCTCTTGTCTCCTGGTTTCGTATAATGTGCGTCAGGATCTCCGGAATTCAATTACTGTTCCCTTTTAGCCGCGTCTGTAATCTCCTTGTTCCAGTTGCATGCTTTGGGTGCCAGCCAGTGTCACACACTTTTTCCAAAATAATTTCCTTTATGACCAGCCAGTGACGCCACAAACTGTACGCACTTGTAGCTCCGGCCTCCATTCATCCAGGCCCCACTTTTCCAATGCCTAATTGTCTTACATTTGGGGAAAATGTCACTATAAACTGTAAGGTATAACAATGTACTCTAATGAGTGTTCAATTAAGCAGAGAGCACCCACAAGGCAAAGCAGCTCCATAAGTCCACTCACTTTCAACAGTTTCTTCTAAAAAGAAACAACCTCCTGTGGCTGCATGGGCAAAGTTTAATCAGAGTAATATAACACTGAAGTTTTCACTGATAAGACAGCTGCTGATGTGGACCACAATATTATCTGCAATTAAAATAACAGAGAAGGAACTCAAAGCTCAGATAGATTTGATAGATCATCTTCCTGAAAATGAAATCCTTTACATAAAGTTTGGTGTTGGAGTCTACTGGCATCACCTCTGACAAACATGGGTCTGCCATTAATTATCAAATATTTACACTGCTGCCAGGCACGTCATTCTCCACAACTCCGAAAAGTGTGACATCCACGATGGCCCCACGCTATTAACTCGAGTCAACAGAGCAATGATCTGTGCCTGGTGTTCCTGTCTGCGATAGGCCCTCCACCTGCCTCTCCTGTCTGCTGCAGTTAATTTATCTGGCTGATAAGCAGGTGGACCAGGGAGGAGAGGCCTCCAGACTGAGCTGCACTGTCAGACCTGGCAGCCTGAGTGACAATGCTAATAGCTCGCTCCCATTAACCTCACCGCACGCTTCACCTTTATCTACCACACAAAAGACTGTTTGTTTGCTTGTTGGATGATAATATTTACCTTGTGATTTGGCAGGCCCAGACATGACAAATATATTTGTGCATTTTGAGGAGGCGCTGTGATTCAGCAGCGCTGGTGTGAGGAGACAGAGCTCTTTAAGGCTCCATTCTGTGATAAGGCCTAATGTTCTTGGCACAATCTGCAAGTACAAAATGAGAAAAGGCTCTCTTTTGCCTTTTCTCACTTTTAAATGAACAGCAATGTCTCCCATTACACTGCCATGCCTTCGGCTTACCCCTATATACTACAGTTCAGCACCATAAAACACAATGTATGTGCTTGTTACATTAGTGCATTAGGGTGTTTATTTTTATCTTGGGGATGTGGGCCTGTTATAAAGAAGCTTGTGGGTGTGGGTATATGGACGTGTCCTGTGGAGCTCAATGCTCAGCATTCCCGCGGCCGACCCAAGACTGAGAGATATTGCTTTAATTGGAGAGTTACTGATCCTGCAAGGCATTTGTGTGCCAGCCGCTAACATCAATGCATCTGGATATATTCTGCTGTGCAATCACAAAAATGATATTGGGGGGACAGCAGGTGATCCATAAAAGCTGTGTGTTAAAGCCTTGTTAATTATTCCTTCAGAAGTCTCGTGAACAATAGGGACAAACCATGCAGGGAAATGCCGCCGCTCTCATCTGTCAACGCCAGTCCATCATTATGAAACTCTCACTGCTTGAAGCTTTGCTCACACCACGATTGTGCCTGGCCCTAAATCCAAAAGTCATATGCACTAACAGGGAAGTGGGTTTGGGAAGAAAAATGTGCTGAAAATGGTGTCTTCCATGCATAATGAAACAGATGCCCAACATTATATAGTTTGGCACAGAATTTGAATATGCATAGATTATCTCCTATTTGATTTAGCAGCTGGAGTCTGGATGCCGATATGTACCGTACATCACTAACAAACTCTAGGCCTACATTTCAGAATTGAGTCTTCATGCAGTTTATCATAGACACAGACATCATATAGAGTCTGGGGCAGCGAGATGAGGAGCAGCAGATAAGACCAGCTATCCATTCGAGACCGTCATATTAACATAGACGGATTTCTTCCTCAAACTGTCGCACTGTTAGACCGTATTAATTTGTCTTACATGTGGAGGTATTTATTAAAATGTATAAGCCATTTGTTTAGTTACTTGGGTTGCACACTTTTAAATCACTAATTTACTCATTAATCCACTCACTTTGTTTTGTTTTAATTTTTTACCACGAACAAATGGACAGTGCTTCAAGCTATATACAAAACAATAAATGAAAATTTCAAATTTGTCACAACTGACTGACACATTGAATTGTGCCCGGAAAGGTAGTAATTTCAAGCTGCCATGGATATGGCAATTTTATGTGATAAGACAAGTAAGATTGTCACAACAAAATGAGACACTAATGTTGGCAAAGCAAAAGACAATATTGGAGAGCCAAATCGTGATAAATATATTTGGAGTGTGTTATTGTAATTCTCTGCCAGCCATTACATCAGACAGAAAGTCATGGCAATGTAAGTTGGTTTCAAAATACTGTAATATCCACAACCCCGGAAAGGGGAAAATGTGGCAAAGCAGAAGTAAAAAGATGATAGTGCATGCTAGAGAAATGCCAAAAGATGGAGTGTCAGACAGAGGAGGAGGTGTGGCTGGAGCTTAGGACGTGAATGGGGTTGTGCCGTGCCAAAGCTCTCCACTGATCCATGCCCAAACAGATGCATCTGATCACAGCAAATCTCAGGCTTACAGCATAAATACATAATAAACTCAAATTAATGGAGGCGAGCAGCATGCAAGTGTTTCATCGGTCTGTGAGTTACCACTACAGTGACTGGAGCAGGGCAGAGCCATCCATATGGAGGCTGCTTAGAGGACAGACTTGTTAACATAACTCCTTCACCGCCTCCAGCAACAAGCCAATACATCCCCAACAAAACAGGGATTAGTAAAAGATTACAAATAACCGAATGGCATCAGAAATATTGACAAGAATGATGCTAATACCAGAGAAGATCAATACAGCTAACTAGTTGTTAAAGTGTTTTCAAACAGTAGCCGTAGAGAAGCACATAACAGTGGCAGAAACTCTTGAGTAAGCAGATGTCAGAGAGCTTGTATTTTCCAGCTACGACTGATCACCACTAATTCAGCGAGTGTTCAGAGCCGAGTCGAGGAGGAGCGATGAGCAGGGTTCAGTTTACATCTGAATTGTATGGCTCGCAATTAGAACAAGCATTTTTTCCCACTTGTGCAGCAGAAAACACGAACAAGTCAAGGATGATGAATTAGTCTAATGATTCCACTGTAATATCACATCGAGACATGAGCTGGAGGAAATTGCTGTTCCCAAGTAAAGGGCCTAAAATTACCCCTTAAGTTACGGCCGATCTTTTGCCATTGCTTTGCTGCTATCATTATTCTGTGGACCTTCTTGTTTGTGGATGCCCGCTGCCTCCTATGGTTGTTGTGGCAGGATTCCTGCATTCACCTTGCGTGTGTTTGGCCCTCTTCTGGCTGTGTGATCTTCTGCTATAACAGGCACACAAAGCCCAGTGGGACGTTAATGCTCTCTGCCACCTCAACCTCTCAATAACTGCCTGTGTTTTTCCTGTCTCGTCACATACCAGTGGATGATGTGAGTCAAGCACAGGGCGTGTTAGGGACAATTCAATGTATAGGCAGGCCTAGATGGCTGGTCTGCGTTGTGGGAGCACAGAGAGAGGCAAACATGACAGAAAGACAACACACACACACATATGAATCGCGGCCTCAAGGGTGAAGGGCGCAGAAGTCAACCCAGCAGTTCAGTGGTGAACGCTAATTAGCGCATAGCTCTGACCTTGACAAGCCATCGTTTCCCTGCCGTCAAGAGCCAGTTGTTGCCACAATGCAACAAAAGCTGAATGAGATCTATTGATGGCGGGTTGAGCAGTGAAGAGGCAAGGAGAGGGATAAAAACAGTGCCACATTGCTTGACGTACTCCCTCTGCAACTTGCTGTGACTTTGGCTTGTTGAACCTTATTTGAATGCATTACCCAATGCTGGAATACAAAAACACAGACCTCAATAAATAAAGCCTGTGCGTTTCAGGCAGTGCCAGTCTTCGCTGATCCCAGTCTTTCAGCCCACTCTGCATGATTAACAAAGGTAGCAGCGTTTTGCCTGAATAAATTAGAAACTCCACTGGCTAGCCACTTTTAGGGAGGGGAGCGAGGGAAATACACATTCGATATGTCTTTGTTTGCAGAATTTCCAAAGGCCCCAGTAATTGAATTCTAACAAAAAAGCCATGTTTATGCCACAACAATAGAAATTAGATAAAGCGCAGGGATGTAGCGGGAACGAAATGTAGCTGTCACAAAAATAAACTCAAAGTTAATATATCTCAGGAAGGGACTGTGCTCGTGCACGGTCAGCAACAAGGAAGTCACCAAAAGGTCCATGTGTACAGCTCACCATATTTGCATTAAAATTGTATTTGTTTAGTTCTCGTACAGAAAGTCATATTATTCTTTGTTACAGTATTTTTTGTAACAATTCCACAAATGTGATCAGTTTTTTGCAAATGCCAAAACATCGATCTGTTGTTTATGTATATTCCATATATGCTTGTGGACTATTATTATTCTTTAAACAAAATAAATGTGCAAGTTCAATGTGTCCTGATAATTTCATTCATTTATGACTTTTTCATGAGGGAATTCTTATATAATGGGAGCCAAGTAGAGCAGGGAGGAATACAAATCACGAGTTGAGCTTATTAGAAAGCCAGTTTATCTGTTTACATGCTCCAATTGTCCGGGGTCGACCCTAGTTAACAATTCATGATGGTTTTGGCTACTATCTAGGACAAAAATGCAGATGGAGCCAGACGCGGTACCCTGTCTGCCCCACTGCTCTCACTCAGCCTCCTTTTAAGCTGTCTGTTCCTGTTGTCCTTTGCATTTCCTCTGCTCTGTCTGGGCGTATGTTCCCTGGGTGGCCGATGAGGTCAAGGTCCTAAAGCCTCAAAGGAGCAGTGCACAGAATCAGGCCACAGCTCGTTCCTCTTCTATTTACAATGACTCCAAAGACAAAACAGAAAGAGGACAAAAGGGGGTAATTCAGACAAGTGACCCTTAAGATTAAGATGCAAAGACATTATTCAAGTTATTGACTAATCACTAATCATGTCAAGGACTATTGAAATCAGTGAAACGGATAAATCCATATCTATCAATTTGCGATTCCATTTCGGTGACCATTTTGGTGTCCATTTGCTGACGTTGAAGTATGTATTCCATTTGGTAAAAGATAGCCAACTACAATAGACAGTCAGTAAATGGCTATGAATTGTAGTAAGTCAGTAATATCAGTATTAAATCGAAAAAACCATAATATTTTTTCTTCTCAGAAATACAACTTCTACCAGTCAAACTCAATGATCGATCACAAGGGTTAATGCATTCAGTGCATGATTTGCTGTTGTATTATGAAAATAATGGGACAAGCCTATGGATGAGAATGTACAGGCACACAGTCCCATTGTTAAAGGACTATGAGGCCATCTTATCCGCTGGGCATCGGCAGAGCAGTGTCTCCCTGTCAGCAAGGCATAGCAATGGAAATGGGGTGCTCACTCCAACGGATAATGGGTATGAACACAGGAATAAAATTTATCATGCATATTAAACCACAAGGCTGGCCTCAGAATATACAGGCAGCATAAAGTGATGCACAAGACGTGGTGAGAAAACAAAAGCCGAGAAAGACACCATAAAGACGAGAAAAAGGAGCGGAGACCCTGGGCAGCCATCCCCCAGCTGGGAGATAAAAATGACTGATAGGTGCTCCACTTCCAGGCCAATCTCTTTAATGCTAAGAGGAGCCAAGGGTAGCAGCAGAGAGAAGAGAGGGGGAATTGGCCACAAGGTACGGCGACTCCTCTCCCTTGACCAAGTTTATCTGAGTTGAATTGCAGACATGGCACTCTCTTCATCACTTCACCTCGCCTCGCCTCCCTGACTGCCCCTATATCTGCCTCTAACGCGCTCCTGTTTATGGTGCCAGACAAACACAAACATCAGGTCCCTGGGCAGATGTGCTTCTCAGTGTTGCACACAGAAAAGCAATTGTTCAAATGCTGAATAATTACCATGATACTCATCTCCATCCCACCAGGGTTTGAAAATGCATACCTGACATCTGACATTTGGTACCCATGGCTCCTCTCCCAATCTGCATAATCAGATCCCCACCTAATTTCCATGCATATGTTTTTGGAGGAAAATGTGGTTGAATTTTGAGTATTGAGCGTTCGGCTGTGAATGTGATACCGCAAAAAATATGCACATAACTATATGGTTTCCTTCTACACACTAACATTGCAAATTGTATAAGGACCCTTAAGGTATTGGACAATATGCTGGTTGTCAGCTCTGATGTAAAAAGGCAGTAAGTATTAGTCATGAAGGAGCACTGAGATTCAGAGTAATCGCTTCAAAGAACCCTCTGCCCACTGGACTTTAAACCAGCCATTCCGGAAAAAAAATAGTCCAATCATTTCTGACTGTTGCAAAAAAAGGAAATAGAAACTAGATACGCTTTTATTTTGTGTTTTTCCCCAGATCCTTGTTTTAGATGTAAAACAAGGCTGAGTATTGGCTGGACAGATGTGTGATACTTAAACAGCTTGAGCAGGATCTGCTCAATCAACTCTAGCCACATAGCATCACATAGCATCACTAGGGATTACATTAGCACCAACAGTGTTAACTCCTCATTTGCAGCATTTATGAAACGTGAGGAGACAACACATGAAAATGGTGTGAGGTAATTAGTCTGATGATTTGACAGAGAAACAGTTATGTGGTGTAAAAGCAGGGCTCACTCTCCTTGATAACAAATGGCCCACACACATATTCACAACTCTGTGAGCAGATTGGCTTCAGTGTGAGCTCCTGTGTTGCTCAGTGAATCATGCTGTGCTGGGACAGCGGCCCAACCTGGTTCCCTTATACAAAGGCTGAGTGGAAGCCAGGGTCCTCTGATGCTGCTGCCTGCACCTGAGAGAAGAGCCCTTCAACTGTGATGCCACTCTTCTGCTGAAAGCATATCATGGGCATAATGCCCCGTGCAAACAATCACATTTCACCACACATTGGATCATTTGACTGATCACCACAGAGCCAGAGTCCGTCACAGACCCAACAATCAGGGCTTTTCCAGCTCTTTGTTTCTCATTATTGGCCTAAATGGAATTAGGAGCTTTTTATTGGAGTCAGATTTTTTTCAGCGACCCTTTTGAACAACCACAGGGGGATTTTAACATGCTATTAGCCTTTGACACAGGACTGCTGAAGGAAGTTGGAGAGGTGTGGAGCAGGAAAATGGGAGGTGGAATAGACCAGTGTTTCCTGAGAGGAGATGGAGAGGGAGCCCGGGGCACCGGGGTGGAAGGCCCCAGCCTGAGCCCTGTCCAGTGCAACCTGCCAGACGCAGCTTGAATCCCATTTATTCCCGGTGACCTTAAATAAAATGCCGGCTACCCCTGTGGGCCCCATGTGAGGTCCAAACCAAATGGGCTGTGTTCTGCTCTCTTTCTACCCCACTGCTAGAGAAAATGAGCTTTATCTGTGGGGGAACATGGGGCTGTGTGACTAAATGCCCCTTTCCCTGCACGCATTTCCCCACAAACTCAATTTTGCAGCTAATCTGAAAAGCTGTCGCCTTTTAATTACAAGCGCTAGTATTGAAGTGCTCCAATGCAGAAACTATTTAATTCATTCGACAAAATTGCAGTTAAAAGTATCACCAAAGCAGCTGTGCAGATTGTACAGATTTAAAATTCTTAACTGGACACATGAGCTCATCACACTTATCTCATGTGACGAGGGAGTTGTCTAACAAATGTATTGGATAATTAAAGCAAAGGAGCCATTTACAGAAACGTGTAATCTTGGTTAATTACAGGAGGTTGTCAAAGCACTACGGTATATGAGAGGTGAGAAATTGTTCAAAGAAGCTCACTGTGTATCTTCCCTTGACAGCTAAAATGTGTTGCACACTAATAGCTAATGTTATACTTATATGAAATGCCTTAAAATTCTTATTTGCAATTTCTAATTTAATGATCCATTCACTCTGAAGCAGTGGCAGTGGAGTGGAAGTGACAATTTCACACCATGTTTGTATTTTCATGCATTGAAATCAAGCATACGCTTAGCTGTATCACACTTGACTTGCTGCCACATTTGCCATGCTCTGCATTGCTTGATTTAAATAAACAGCGGGCATGCAACATCTACGGCAATGTTTCTTTCTCCTGAATTGCTTTTGGATTTTCTAAATAAAATGTGCACAATTTTCCCTCTGATTTCCTCATTTTGATTGGTTTCTTTGTGTCTCAAGTCAATATACAAGACATTCCATTGGTTTTCAAAAAATGGGCAATTACCATTTAAAATGACCTCTTACAAAGGCGCCACTTTGTCACATGAACACACAATAGCTGATGCTATTTAAGTGCTTACTACACATACGTGCAGAGCCGAAGTCTGCATGAGCAACTCTAATTAAAGCCCAGTTAATCACAAATAGCTGGATAGGGCCACAATTGAGGCATATGTTAAGAATGAATTACTAATTAGAGCAGCAAGCAGTGAGACAAGTCCCAGACTGCTTGAGAAGTCTCGGCACGTTACTAATATATGAAAAGGTATAAACAAACAGCAATCTGGTTGTTTAGCTCCTCCATCCCACTTACAAGGATCCAATTATGGCAGATCCCTGGAGCCGCCAATACAATCAGGCCAGAGTGAGTCGGCGTTATGATTAACTGCGAAGGCCACAGACTCTGGGCAGAGCAGCAGCAGCAGGCCTCCTCTGACTGGGCTCCAGGGTTCTGCTCCCCCACAACCGCTGGAGAACCACAGCCCAAGCCTTCTGCATGTGTAGAAGCTAATTCAGTGGATGGCTCACTTTTATAGGATTTCTCACAACACTAGAAGGACAACACAACTAATCTGTTGGAGACATAACAGGCTTTGTCACCATGGATCATTGTTAAACATATTTGGAATCTCAGTGTTAATCACAAACATGGATGTGTATTTTCTTATTCGAGCAACAATTGTTGCGCAAGGCTGGCAAATCTTCAGCAGAGCACAGAAAAAACCTAAAGTGACCCCTCTAAGTCAGGGTTATCAAGAAAACAAAAGTGATGCCAAAGGTAATACTTATTGTACTATTTACATAAATACGTTTTAGAAAACATATGTGCATTTACAATTATTGCATTGGAATTGGTAGGAGTATTTATATTTTACTATTTTACAACAAATAAGATATTAGTTGTTAGAACTGAACTAGAACGAAATAAAATAATATCAAAATAAACAGTTTAAAAATATATGGTTATCATTAAGTAATTGGGGGTTTTTTTGGCTGGTGGATTCTGGAAGAGCACTGCATTTTTGGCCTCATAAATAAAACTGTGTTTAATGATATTCATGACATATTTTTTCCGTATTGTTTACTGCTGTCTATTCAATGTACAAGGGAAATTTTCCACAGGACAGACGGTTCATGAAGCACCGCCAAGTGGTCAGGTGGAGGGTCTGTTTACTTTGTATATATATTTACTAATTAATTAAACCATGCTTAGATTGTAATACAGCTCTGGGTTGGTATTTCATTGTACTGTTGTTTATATGTCGTTATATCATTATACTATTTACCCTTTACATAAATTCCACAACAGATCCAATCAGGTGCATCTTAAAACTGAGTACCATTCAAGTACTATACCCCAAACATGTTTAAATATTCCCTGCTCTTGTCAGCACTACTATAATCTAATTAATACAAACATGTTTTAAAGCCCTCTGCAAGGATTGCAAGTGGAACCTCACCGGTGAATACCAACCAGGCACACTATAGGAGCAACATCCTTCTATACAAGTGCTCTCCAGTGCTTCCTGCGTCCATATATCCAACTGTGCTTTTCACCACCCGTTCAGCAAGAAGAGCAGTGTGCAGCCAAGAGGTAAGCCGCCACGCGATGGATGAAATGTGCCTTTTGCCATTTATCATTCAGTGCTGGAGGTTGTGTACAGTTAGCCATCTGGATCCTGGGAACTGTAAAACATCCTCCGTGATACTACCAAGAGAAATGAATCTACAGATAGAAAAAGAATATAGTGCATGCTTGATTTCTTGTTATAATGTTATGCGGGAGAGTTTCTGGAAAAAAACGATTTTGAAGCAATATTTTCATTGAATTAAACTAATAATTGAATCACACACAGATAGTTTTGTTTTTGGGATGAGAACACTGATATGAAAAAAAAACATAATTTGACAAATGTTTTTATCAATTCTGCTTCGCCATGAATGCCTGCGTTACAGAGAGACATAAGTAACTAATTCAGAGCCAAAGTAACTTGAACCACATTATAGTCATTTGCCATTATTTAATCTGCAAGTCATCAATGCGAAACAGACACATATCTACTGTAGAGTAACAACAACAGTCACCTACGCAGCACAAACTCACACACCTTCTAGCCGATGCAATCCCTCGTGGATTCGGATTTGTCGAAAATGCAGAAACACGTATACGGGCAGATTCAAAGTTTTCCATTCTGGGATCTGGTGTTATACTTTCACTATATTTTGCTGATACGCTTCAGATCAGCTCCAGCAGTTAGGTTTCTAGTTCTCGTTATAATGGCACGAATGGTTTCTAAAAGTAGTGAATTCTCCTTCAAACCTGTCTATGTGTGTAATATGGAAGTTAGGGATACGTTAACAATATGAAGCAAAAGAAACTGTATGAAATTGTCCATTATGGCATGTATCGGATTTCATGATTTGTAAAACATTGATGATAGGACTCTTTAACGCGAACCTAATTACATCTTTAACAGATCTGTTCGTACAAGAAAATTGTTTTGATATAATTCAAGAACTGATAATTGATATTCATCTTAATGAATTGAAAGATGAATCTCTAAAAGAAATCTCTGGTTTTACATTTAGACAAAGACAAGAAATGTATCTTGTTAAACGGGGAAAAATAAATCAATTCTATGAAATCAAAAATAACACTAAAGCTGCTTGTTCCAATGACGATCCAAATTATCAAAACAAGATGAACTTTGCCTGATTCATTGCAGTGCATCTCTACTGCTTGGTTGCAATGTCAAAGCAGAGAGAAGCGGTCAGATCCACAGCAGCCATGCAGTCACCTCTACAGTCACAGACAGACAGAGCAGTGGAGGGGCCCAGCATGACCCCACAGTAACAGGGCGCGCTGCAGGAGATGAGCAGCAGGACACAACTTTAACCTGTGCACATCAAACCATGAAGCACAACACAGACACCACCACTGCCTTTGACTACTCTATCCAGTTACAAGATCATGGGTTCAAAATCCATAAATAGGTGATTCATCTTATGCAGTTTAATGAGGTTAAGGCTTAATGTGGAGAGCAAAGGACTGTTTAATTCAGTGTTTTTCTATCAATGTGCCATGGCCCGTTAGTGTGCCTTGAGATGTTGTTTGGTGGGTCTTTGGACATTATCTAATATCAAAATGATGTGAAGAGATTTTAATAATAATAAGAAGAATTCTAAACATTTTTTTACACTTTCTATTAAATATACTGTAAAAAATAATGATAACGCCTTTACATTGTTAACGAAGGCTGCAGAGTTTCATGTTTGAACCAGTTTCAGCTGGTGGTGGGCCACTTGCTTGCTTTCAATAAAAAAGGCTCAAAAAGGTTGTGAAACACTACTTTGATTAATATCCAAACCAACTTGAAAATGTTGACATGAATTTCAACATGTTTTATGAGAAATTAAAATGGCCGAAGATTTAAGACAACATTAAAATAGATGTTTCAGAATTATTCTTAAAGAAAAATCATTACACATTTGGCCGTTAAAAAAATATAACAAGACTATTACTATTTACACAACTATGGGCCACGTTTACCATCAAATGAATGAAACACTTGGATGTTTCGGCATTTATCCAGTCAGTATTTTGCCTTGTCCTGGGTGGGGTTTAATTTAAATAGGGGATGGTGTGTAAGTGTGTGTAAACTGCTGTAGCGAGCCAAGTGTTCACTTCACTCCCACATGATTAATATGCAGGCGTATGGAGCAGCCACAGGGACAGGAGGGAGGTTGAGACTGGAGATTTGTCTGCGGTTAATTAGTGCGTTTCTCTTCTCTTCACAGCCAGGGCTCCGCCACATCTTTTTGTTATTTTTTTACTCTCCTTATTTTTTTACCAGATCATGTTTTATTCAATATTTCTTGTGGACATTGTGTGTAGTCAATGACTCTTCTGCTGCATGAAAAGAAAAACACTTTATGGGATTGCAAAACGCCACTTCTATTTTTTATCATTTCTGTTTCATTCTTAGCTCTGCGTCTCTGAAATTACAAGGTTCACGATGAAGCGATGCTGCTGTTGTGGCAGCGGCTCTGAAGCTTGTCCAAGAGGCCAGCTTTCCATATTTATAAGTATGTTGATTTTGTTTGCTTTAATAAAATTCAATTTTGGAGAAATTAAATAAAAAATATTTTTTGCAACGTGTGAATATCTTGCCCAGGTCCACTCTGCTTCCACTGGCTCAACCAGAGACTGGTTTTGCCACATAGGTGTATATTTTCACTCCAGGGGAACTTAAAGGTATAATTTATGAGGCAATAATATACTGAAAACCACTTTTTTAATATATATCTTTTTTATTTGTCAAAAACATTATTAAAATACACAGCAACAAGTGCTGTGGTGTCAGTCCTGTGATGTGCTGTTCATATATTTCATAACATTTGTATAGCACACTCCCTAACACACATAAAGGCATACAGCATATAGGAGCAGCGGCAGTGCCGGGGGGAATTTGGGTTGCCAGGGCCCTGTGGGGAAGAGATGGCTTCCTGTTTGCAAGGCTTTCTTTAGTGAAAATGCTTAAAACGGGCCAAACGAGAGCAGTGCTTATCCAGCAAAATTGCTGCTAGATGGAGCAGAAAGTGCACAAATTTTCTATGACACCCCAGTAATGAGGTTTTATATTGACCCAGGAACAGAGAGGAAAGGCTCGCCGCTCTTCTCCTAAACTCAGTCAACTCTCCTCAGCTTCTATTTAGAGCTTTCTACAGTCGGGTCAGACAAATACTACATGGGCTACTAATCTTTTTCACACAACACTTCCTCCTCAATTCAGTCTCTTTCAAATCTGATACCGATGTTCACAGTCAGATCTCTGCTGTGACTTCAAACCAATTCTTCCATTAAGAGTATAGGTTTAAAATAAAGAAAATAAAGAAATACAAACAGTCAGTCAAACCTATATTTAATTTACATTTTCAGTCACTAATATATTCTGATTAGTGTTGGTGAATGAAGTGATGGTTGTGTTCTAAAGCGGCGCAGTGATTTACTTCAGTGACAGACTTCACTGCTGAGTTTGAGCAGGGCTGTCTTAAAAAAATAAAAAAATAAAAATGAGCAAATAAAAATAGTCTAATAGCGGACGTATGGCAGTCACAGTGTAATAACCGGCTCTTTAAGGCCAGAAAGAATCACTCATGACTCTGACATATAAAGTGAGGTGATGACTGGCATAGTGGTGGGGAGCTGCTGTGATGTTGGCCAGACGAGCTTCTGCTGTTGTGGTGTTTGCATGTTGTGAGTCTGGGACAGACCAGGGCTGCAGCGCCGGGCCAGCTGGAGCATGTGTTAAGGTCACTGTGGCAGTATTAATTTCAACACAAATGAACAAACTAAACTACATTTGAGGGTTTTACTTATTTCTACACAACAAACAATGCTAAAATATGTTATCGGAGTTTATAGGCCAAAAACTATTTACAGGGTGAAGGAGCTTATATATTTTTTGCCATATTCTATAAATATTTGTGTGTGTGTGTGTGTTTGTGTGAGCGTGTGTGGTGTATAAGTGCAAATGTTGATGTTTTTGCGTTTGCTCTGAATCAATGACAATGTCTTGTAAATTACAATGAAAGTTTCCATTCCTGCAATAAGTTTGAATAAAAAAATATCAATCAATATCTTGTAACTCATAAACTGCATAAATATGCTTCTTATAGTGCTCTCTGCATGTCCTGGTCAATCTTTTTGACATTTTAGAGCAATTAGATAACATCTCTTTTTTGAGCCAAAAACTGTCTGTGTGGCGCCCTCTCTACCTTTTTGGTGGCATACATTTGAATTTGGTAACTGGCCATTGGCTCTGGAGTGATGTGTGACGCCTGTGGTGTAAAAGCAGCCAAGTCTCACACACGCCCCGTAGCGAGTTGGAGTATTCTGGCGACATCTCGTGGTTTAAAATCAAATTACATCATTTGACAGCCACTTCTTCTGAGATAACTCTGTGGCTTAGGTTCAGGTGTGTAGCTTTTTCTTAGTGTGTAAACAAGGGTGGAATGAGAATTTCTGGTGTGTAAACTATTGCTTTAAGACAACTGTCTGTTTTTTGTGTGGACTGTGATTGAAAAGCGAGCTGTCAATCACAGCCCAGACCACGCCTAACTCTAAGCCCCC
The DNA here is from genome assembly GCA_029875035.1 of Pomatoschistus microps. Taxonomy (NCBI): domain Eukaryota; kingdom Metazoa; phylum Chordata; class Actinopteri; order Gobiiformes; family Gobiidae; genus Pomatoschistus; species Pomatoschistus microps. The sequence goes on along the minus strand of JAPMNZ010822841.1, from coordinate 2,776 downwards.
CTTCTTGTCCCCTGGTCCTCCTTTAAGCACTTTGAGTTGTCTTGAGTATGAACTGTGCTATACTAATAAAATTGCCTTGCCTTCAATCTAAAAAGATCTAAAATGAGTACAAACTGATATGAACATGTAAAACCAACTATTTTAAGGTAAGAGAACCCATGTCTAATGCTTAGTAAATAATCCCATTTCCTTTGAAAATCTACCTTAAATTATTTTCTGTGGGCAAAATCCTGCTTTATAAAATATAAAATCAATATTTGTCCACAACTACACACTTCCATTTTCAGATTTTTCTTGATTCTTCTCCTCAAAAGGCCAGTTTTGCACTCAGAGCTGCCAGCCTTGATGCTCCACCCAGCCTATTAAACTGTCTGCTGATTTTAATGCCGGCAGGAGAGGCTGATAGGATTGGCCATTACCGAAGCATGCAGCAGCTCAACCTGAGAAAGCTTTTTCCCTCCATATTAACGTAAAAACATATTCATCTTGCCACGCCCCTTTATTGTATTTAGGCCACATTATAATTACCTTAATTTGTTTAAACTGCCACACTTACAGCCTTCAAAGAGCAAGCTTAAGTAATTCAAGAAAGTGTAGGGTGAGGCAAAATCTGCACAAGGACCTAATAATCAAATGTATTGTAAATGAAGAGACTATTGGCTTTGATTCAAAACTGTACAAACACAAGTGCAGCAGCTTTGATAACAGTGCATGCTTTTCGTTTGATCAGCCTCTCCCCGAAGACATCTCCCTCCCAGAATGGTGAGAGCCCGAGGCAGTGGCCCATGATGCACGGCTCTATATCCTGGAGCTGGAGCAACAAAAGGTCACCGCCGGATGTTTGTGAAAAGCATGGCAGCCTCTTAGCTCACCGTGCTACCGTATTCGCACCGTTAGCATGTGCCATCCATTTACAACAGGAAACAAAGCATTAAGTGTAGCGCTTTTAATTAATACTGTGCTGGGATGAATGCTCAAGTCTTGTGAGAAAACATAGCTCAATGCGGGGCTGGCACTTTCATTAGCAATATTTTTGCATGTCCATCAGGATAGCATGCGCCAAGCTATTTAAAGCACATGCATCACCACTAACTTTTGCATAGTCTGCAGTCCTGTGATGAATTAAAAATGTATGCTTGGGTGCATATCATTTTGGTATACATCATAATTACTACCTTAAAGGGAAACTCATGTAATTTAAAAAGAGGAGTGTTATGTCTAATAATTATAGTTTAATACTTTGTGGTAGAAGCTTATGCCTTACCCATTTCCATCCGAAGCAATTTGGCTGTTTTCTATACATGGTTCAACCATGGAGACTGGCATGCCCTGACGAACATAAGCCTCAAAGGCCGCTCACAATGCATTAAGAATGTTTTCTTTTTGACAGACATCAAAGTGTGACCTTTAAATGATTCTTGTTATCACGGAAGCTGAACACAAAAATCAATAGGATGCAGCAGGAGAGGAGGGATTAATGCAGGGCAAATTGATCATTCCATTTCATTTTCATCTTGATTTGATGTGTTGACCGCACACACACCTCCTCTGACCACAAACTGCTTTTAACACTTCATAGCTGAGCATACAATTGGTGTCTTGGTTACAAAACAGAGATGGCAGGGTCACGAGTCAGCCCTGACAGTTAACCTTCACAGTAAAAGCATGCTTCTTCACTGCACAACTACTAAGAGTTTCAACTATGATTGTCAAAAAATAATATAATCAACAGAATAGAAATAAACCAACAATACACAGCGGCAAAGAAAAAGTATGAAAACAATGGGTGTCCTTGCAAGATTGTGCTTCTGCCTGATTTTCTACATCATTGGTACACAGATTCAAATGATCTATGTTGATATAAAACATGTTTGGGGTTTGTTGGTCAACTAATAGTTGCATGCATAAGGCATGATCTTGGACGACTGCATTGTTAAGTCAACTACTATGGAGCTATTATTGTTTCAATAATATCTGTGTGTGCGTAAACAGATTTGTGTGTGCGTAAAAAGTTTTGTGCGTGCGTAACCAGATTTGTGTGAGCACAAAAAAATCTGTGCGTGCGCATCCAGATTTGTGTGTGTGTAGAAAAAACATGTGTGGGTTGTTTTGCTACATGCAGTTACAGAAAGGGGAATTAAAGCCAATTCTGCTAACATGCTACTGTGTTTACCAGCGCTGTAGAGGCTAGAGGACGCAGCCTCGTTCTGTGATTGGAGGAGAGCGGGCGTCACGCTAAAGTGCACTTTTTACGGCCTGAATTTATACACAAGCTGAATCAATGAGCTCAAGTGTTCATTAAATTATGGATTATAATACAACTTGTATGTAGTAATAAGCATGTTTATGAACTCAATTAAAAAAAATCAGGTATAGCATCTTTAAGCTGTATTTTTGTATGTATTTTTGTATGACTTTAGCGCGTTAATCACGATCAATTAACGCCAGAAGATTAGCGCATTACAAATAAAATAACGCATTTAATCTTGTGAGTATTTTTTAGCACCGCAGAACATATATAATTGGGTGGGTTTCAGACGGACTTGACTGATGCATCAACTTCCACACCAGATGTTTCTCATGCCCTATTTCGACTATAAGACTTGTGACAAGCAAGTCTTGTATATTACAGGGCAGTCTATCTTTCGCATATTAGTGTCTCACATTCTATATAGGTACAGAGAGACAATAAGCAGTGTTGGGCACGTTACTTCGAAAAAGTAATTAGTTATAGTTACTAGTTACTTCTCCAAAAAAGTAACTGAGTTACTAACGG
>JAPMNZ010822807.1:0-10556 GCA_029875035.1 Pomatoschistus microps | reverse complement strand
TTAAGTCTCTTCATCAATCTCTGCTCCCCTTTAGCTTTGTGCCTTGTGAACATCATCTTCTGTGCGCCTGTGCTTCCTGCTCCATCCATCCCTCCTGTGGTTATTCAACACACTTGTGCTCCAGACAAACCATCTGCTGCTCTTTATTAATGACTGACCCTGCGCGGCCTGTACGACGTCGAGCTGCCACCATACGCTGTGTGCACGTGTGTGCGTATGTCTCTGTAAACAGGTGCACACTAACTGATGATGGGACAAAGAGTGCAGCTTGATCTACCAATACAGGTGTACACCAGGAACAAAGATGTGTGTATTTGTTAGTTAAAGGGACCATATCTATTTTGCACTCTTCAATAATGGCAAACAAAATTACAATATAACTTTTGGTTGGCAGAATCTTACTGCCTGTCCCACAAATGAAGCTCCTAAGCACTGATAACAGATGTAAACTCCATCATCTTTAGCCCAATGAATTGGGCTTTATACTTCATTCCATTATAGAATAATTCACCCTTATAAAAGAAAGAAACAAAAACACATGTGTATTAGATTATCTGGTTAATAGGTACTACTTTTTTCAAGCGACTACAAAATAAATGTTCTCTTAAAATTATACAGCAAAACCTATAATTTGGAGAACTCTTAAAAGAGAATTGAGGGAAGTTTATACGTTGGTATTGCAAATCTGTGTTTTGGGAACCAGGGAAAGAGGGGTTTTAATTTAGCAGGCCGTTGCAAGTGCCTGGTGGAAAAGGCCGCTGGAGTATATGTTGTAAACAGACACTGAACTCCATCTAATAGGATTTCCCTTACATATATGGAAGAAAATGGAATGGCATTTGACGTTTATTGATACATTTTGAAAGCAGAATTTTAGTTTTGGAAGCAGAACAGCTTCAATACAGATTGATGAAATGCAGGAACTCCATACATTGCCGATATGGAAGCAAAAGCACGCTACCAGGATCTTAATCTGGTTGTTTCTGGCACAAAGAAATATTCACTTTTTGGTGCCATTTGTAGCTTTTAAAAACACAAATTTAAATAAATAAAGATGTAAATGAATATTATAGTTTGTGACAGGCATTGTTCATTTACTTGAGGATAAGGTAAGGATTCAGGTTAGGGTTAGGTTGGCGTCATGCAGGAACAAACACCAAGATTTTAGTAAGCACTGTGAATAATGAATGTTAATTGTTTGCGTCCCCATGACATTTCTGTTACATGTTCCTTAGAACATTAAGACCTGTGGCTTGAGAAGCACTTGATAGTTTCTAACTATATCCAAAAAATGTTTTATCTACTTACATTTACAAATCTGCATGTGTACCTCCTTTAACAAAAACTATCATCTATTAGTTATCATAATTTATGTGTAATTTTAAAATCTGTTATACGTTATACATTGACACTTTTGTTGTACATAATTTATCCTGTATTTAACATGTTTGCACATTTCTTTCTTTAACACAACCTGAGTGTCTCTATCCATGCCAATGTGACAGGTACATTTCTCCTTAGTGAGATAAATAAAGCACATCTTATCTTATCTTATCTTATTACTTTGAGCAGCAACTATTTCTTACTAATTTCGGTTGTGGAAAAGTCAAAGGTGAGATCAAAGACATCTTGGGAATGAGAAGGGCAGGACTGCACATTATAAATGTGAATAAGTAAATAATTGTAGCTATAACCGTCTTGGACAAGTTAGCAGTAACAAACAACAAAACTCTTCCAAAATCGGAAAAGTGCTGATACAGCAAAAAGAAAAAGAAAATGTGCCACCATCTGACAATCAAAGAGCTATCACTGCAATAAAGGGTGGATGCATGCTGACATACAAGAGCTGACAATAAAGTCAGAAGAGGCAGATGGAGCAGGAAGAACAGGAAGGCAGAAAAGATAAGGGGAGAAGCAGCAATGTGGTCTGTCTAGGGATTGATCCCTCGAAGACACTCGGAGCGGCTCCACAGAGTATGAAGAAAGGAAGGAGGAACGAGGGAGAAAGAGAATGACTTATGAAGACACTCCACTTGAAAGAGATGTGTCAACACTTTGATGGTAAAGAGGAATGGAGAGCAAATGCCAAAAGAGACAGAAAATACAGCATACAGTACAGCACCGGAGGTCACACTCAAGTATATGATCAAAGATTATCAAGCACATGAAGGAAGCGTGCCATAGTTGAAGATTAAACAGAACTACTATAACAATATGCTATGTGTTTTAAAATAAAACCAGCAAAACTCAATGTCCAACTAAATTATGATATACAAGGGGAACATCAAAACTGTAGAACGATAAGACTGTATATAATGTATAGTTGTAAAGTTTAAACTAATAAAAGATGAGAGCATGTATAAAATAAAGTTAACGAATAAAAGTGTTGATAACGACAATTTATTTGGAACACTCCAGACAAGGGCAAGTATGGCCTATGAGCTGAAATCTCACAGGGTCGGTGTACTAGGGCTTGTCATAATATTCGACATTAATAAATTCTAAAATGTGCATCGATACTCAATGTAATTCAGAGAGTATACATTTATAACCAGCAGGTCTGTGTAGTGTGAATGTGAGCTCTTGTTTGATTTAGCCGAGCAGGGCACAGGGCCTGGAGGTATTCTGGATCCTGGACTTAAAGTCAAATTCAAAGGATAGCAGGAGTATCCGACGATTATATAAACATGATTGTGTACTTTAATACACAATAAATATATATATGTGTTATGAATAAAAAACAATATATCAACATAATCTACATATATAGGGCATTGGTGGCTATGATACTTGACAACATATCATTTCACAGTCAGGTTAAAGTTTTGTATTTTAGCCATAACTTTAGATTTGGGAAAGGTATGCTAATCAGGTCATGGCAGAAGTACACTATCAAACGAAATGATGAGTATTTTGAGCATGTTTAGAATAATGTATGGTGAATTAGTTCTTACCACATGTGCAGGCACTTGCTCCATTTTAGCGGCAGGTGTCCCAGGTCGAGGGTAAAACTGGTTGATGAAGAGACTGGGGAATTTGTAGTGCTTCACCAGTTCCAAAGTTTCTTGGAAGTCTTCTTCTGTTTCTCCGGGAAAACCACAAATTATATCAGTGGCGATGGTTACTCCTGGGACTCTGTGAAGGCAAAAGCAGCTAATTAAAGAATGTTCAAATCACATTCTCAATGCAACTAACCTAGAAGCAATATGACATAGCTATAGCCGTCTCTGTCTCTGCTAATTAGTTCATCATGATTATTACATTATGATTGATACACATCTCTCAATTGTGACAGCCATCTTTGAAGATACCCAAACAAATAAAACGGGAAGAAGTTTCCCCAAGGACCTGTTTCAATCAAAACTTGATTAGCAACCTCTACTGCCAATCATTACTTAGTGATTTTTGAGCAGGATTATTCTAAATCGATGAGGAATAGGAAAAGATGCATTGATCATTTGTGTGTGTGTATATTGTTTGTATTGACAGGGGCAGGATGAGAACAGCGGCTCTAAGTCATTGTTTTCAGTATATACTACAGCTCAGCAGGAGGTGTAGGGGCACACATCATAATACAAGTATTGGAGAGATGATTTTATGCCTAGTTGTGCAAGAATCTTAGATAAAGTCCTACTGAATAGAAGTAATAATAGAAATCTGCCAATGAAAGCTTAAGATAAACTGGATAGAAGCCCTGAACAAGAGCTCTATACTGCTGGCCTCTATGTGATGGTTTGTGTCAGGTGAAATTCATAGGCTTACTTGACAACAGACAACTGGATTACCTTCAACATCACTCTGATAAATAATACATTGAGAATTATAGATAAACATTACCTCCACACAGACAGAAGACCTTAGTGCCATGTACAGTAAAATGAAAAACTAAGATTGACAGCTTGACAAAGACTTTTTCTGTGCAATCGACAACACGATGCATCTTTAATTACATTAACTTACTGCATCTGCAACACTGTGATAACCTCTGACCTATTGATAACTTCCAATGGCTGCTGGACATTAATATTAATCAATGGCCTGCAGAAAACAACATTCTTGACCTCCTAAATCTGCTTGACAACTAATATCCTGTGGATAAAAATGCAACTAAAAGGAATAAAAAACCCTCTGAAAATCAGACCCAAATGACGAATTCAACTGGATTAATCCATACATGGTTCACAATAACTTTCTCTTGATACCTATACAACCCAGTAGCAATTACCAACTTTAATATCAATTTGTACCTGGGTATAAATCTAATTTATGACATAATTGTCCTGGCTATAGTTGCTATAATATGAATCAACTGAAATTACATGGATACCATATCTTATTATAATAATTTGCAACAGAACAATTGTGTGAACAATTTTGAAACAGAACATTTAGACCACTACTGGAAAATGTGCAAATGAGTGAAGGGCACAGTAGCGCAGACATTGAGGAATAGAATGGCAAGCAGTGGTGTGAATTGGCATTCATTTTCAAGAACCGGAGGCAGGGAGAGGAAAAGAAATAAATAAAAAAGTCCCAGTAAAGGCACAGACACATGCACACAGAGTCATTTTGACACCTACCTCTGTCTCTTGCAGATCTAAGGGTGATGGAGGTGTGATGTGTGATACTAATGAACAAGAAGCACACTGATACTCGCCTTGTTAAAACCAGACAGCAGCAATGTGCCTTGTTATAGCTCACCTTTCAAAAACAGAGTGTGAGAAGCATGCTTGCAAGAGATGGGCCCAGAGCACGTAGAGAAAGACAGCCAAGACAAAAGATTGGGCTTCAGTGCTGCTTTCAATTACACTTCAGCTGGATGTTTGAAACTGAGGCAAGGAAATGTGAAACTTATTTCAAAGTAAAGAATAAATAAAAGAAAATTTGTCAAAAATAAGGAGAAAAAAAAACTTTCATCTTTTTTATTTTAGTCCTTGATAAATGTGATATGTGCTGTAATCTAATGTATAAAAATATAGATTTTAGTTTGAAAATGAGTGTGTACTTGGTAAAATGGATAAAACGCAGTGACAAGTAAAAGTATTTATCATTTGAGATGTTATCTGCCTTGTCAGGCCACAAGAGTTCACAGTTCATTACTATTGATTACACAATGATATCTCTCATAATATTTGTTGTCAGTGAGTGAACGTATGTGTGTGTAAACAAAAAAAGATTTTTCATCTATATTAGTTTTTATCTTGGTTAAATGTTTGAGCACAGAAAACACATGAAACATGCAGCATTATAACATCATTGTTTATATTTTTCTGAAAACATTATATTCCTCTTCTCAGGAACGAAACTGACAGACGGATCGTGGTGCACCAAAGCTCTGGAAATGTATTAGGTTTCTCTCAAGTTCCAGTTGTTTCTGATGTTTCAGATTTCTCAGACAGAACAGAGTCAGAACATGGTTTATATAGTCATTGTTACGTCACACATCGAGGGACATACGTGTCACATCCAGAGACAGTCAGAGCATATTATAGTCATAACATGAATACACAGGCAGAGTCCTTGTAGAGTCTTGCATTTGTCCACCTGTGTAGACCATATAGCTATCTAATTCTCCCACATTTAACAAAAACTATGCTAACATTTTGATAAGGTTTGGTGTATGGCGGAGCACCCACACAGACCCACCATGTACCATTCTAAAACCCCATATTCAGACCTATTCTACGTAGGGTGAACTATAGCACACAGGCAAAACCAGACATGAGAAGAACATGCAAACTACACCCAAAAAGGCCCTGCCTGGGCCAGAAAGCAAACTACCTTCATTTTCCAGTATAACACTGCGTCACTGTGTGCCAATCTTAAAGTCTGATATCACTTTATCACTCTACATAAGCTGTAATAGTATTAATAGTAGGAGGTCCACAATTTAAACATCTATCAGAATCGGTAACATTAAAATGCAACAGTAAAGTTATTGGGAAAAATTATAAAATGCTGTGTTGGTTTGGATTGATTTGATTTTTGTATCTATCACTTTTGTTGCACTATTCTTTCTTTGTTTGCCTCTATTGTGAAAAACAAGCATTTCAGAAGATGTTTTGTAATACGGGGATAACAAGTTGTTTTAAAATTATTTTATTTGAAGTCTTAGCGATTTGCTAATTGCAGCCACTGAAGTTGCAAAAAATATTGCAGCTCTCCTGCTAGCATTTATACAATAAAATTGTGTTCAGGAGATTAAATTAATTAAAACTCCAGATAAGCACACATCCAGTCCCAGTCTGCCTCAACAGTCTGGAACCACTTCATATAATAGGCCATTGTCCTGTAGACAATTCTTATCAACCCATTCTTTGTCAAGGCCTTAGAGCTCAATCCAACAACGGCCATGGAGAGTGAATGAGGTTTCTTCCAAACAAAACTATCCCCTTAATCATATATTCTAAATATATTCATGTGTATGCAAGCATGTTTGCACAACAGATGCCTGTGAGCGCCTCCTGCGATAAGATGAAGGCAAGACCACTGGGATAGAAGAGCCCTGAAAATGACAGCCATGAGTGTAAAAAGGTAGGCGATGGGTGGAGGAAAGGAAAGATGAGGGGAGAAGAAAGACAATCTGGGAAGGTAAATATTTACCTATTCATCTGTCAGAAAGAGCCAATGCCGCCCATCTGTGCTGCACTGTGTGCTGTGCGTCTACTCTGTGAAATGATAATGTGTGGCACACTGGGGCCACAGCAACGTAGGAGTCAGTAGAGACAGCACAACCAAAAAGACTTGTTGGAAAAAGATAGACATGGTATAAACTCCACTTTGGGGAGACATGTCGTCAAAATGCTCACTGAAAAAAGACAATTCTAATAAACAAAAATACAATGATTTGTTGAAAGTTTGAATGTGAATGTGACTGTGTGAAGGGGGGATAAGAGCAGTTAAAACCACTTTGAAGATTCCATATCATTTGGTGTGAAAATTATGTAGAAATCATTTTTACATACAAAAACATACTGCTTATATTATACTTTAGACAAGATAACCATTGCCAACGCAAAATTACCCCTGCCAGGGTAACATGAGCTTGAGTTTTGAAATCATTTTAATTTGCGTGTCCTATAGAGCTCATGGAAAATGAACTTCAAATCAAATCATGTGAATATGATGAAAACATCAAGCGTTTAGCTCATCAGCTCCAGCTCCGACACCACGCTTCCAACAGGGCAGTTTGAAGGGCCATCTGCATGTTTATTTAGAGGGTTTACACAAGATTAAACCTGCTTTGAAGATATGATCAAAACCTCAGGAGTGCATACACACATCACACATATCACATGTCATAAGCCCTGCCGATACCATGACTGCTGCCTCAAATACATTTAAAGCAAAATTGACAGTGAAGAAGATTAAACACTGTCGGCATATCCAGGTCAGTCATTTGTCGTCTCACTTAACTGTTGTTTTCAATCTAATTTGTTCAACGCTCCCTTTGACAAATGTCTACTTCTTAACTTTATCTCATCACTGTGAAAAAAAGAGCTGCTTGTATGTGCGCCGAAAACAGAGGCACTCTCATACTTACTTGCATCTAAAGAGAAACCGCTCTCCTTCACACATAAGATGAAAAAAGGGCAAAAAAAAGAACTCTTGTGAGAAGTGGTAGTAATGATGCAGACCCTTAAGTGTTTGATTTAGCAGTGACAGCTGGAGGTAATGGCACTGTCATGTCGCAGCTCATTTTAGTGGAGACCAGGAGTGGGGCAGGATTGAGCTCACTTTCACTCATTCTCCTTGCAGCGACTCTGCTCATAAAAGATGGGCCTATCACTATTTGCAATCAAAATGGTTGGCAATGATAATTTAAAGCAACTGTGTAACCTTTTAGCAGTGTTTATGTATAGTGATTTTATGTTAAGAAATTAACAATGGATCAAGTTAGATTGGCATTCTTGTATTTTCTGTATTATCTCTCTATTGTCTATCATGATTAACAATAAGTGCAGCATCACTAAATTAACATATTTCAGAAGACAGAATGAGCACAAACGTTAATGTAACGTAATATGCAGCAAGTATTAAGTAAGTAATAACCCTTTAGGTGCCCAACGTTTTCCTACATTTTCTAGTAGGCCTTAGAGTTCTACCTTTGGTCTGGTTCACAACAAATTAATGAAGAAAAAAAAAAAGATCATGGTTTAAAGTGTAAAATATAGGGCTGTACCAAGTTAGTGAATAGTTTCATATACTAGTCTAGTCTGTTTTTGCTTAGGCTCAAAGATGCTGATGACTCAGATAATTATACAATAACTGAAGAAAATGCGTTTACAGTGTATTATTAATACCTATGAACCAATGTGTTACATGTCATCTGTAACTCCAGGGGCATGTATAAATAATCTCATATTCACTGACCTTTCAAAGTCAAAGGAACAACAGTTGGAAAGTAGCTACAGCTAAATCTGGTGCAAATCATCTCTTCGTTTATAAGAGTTTGTGTCCCTGTTCTATAAACAATAAACTAAACTAAACAACTAATACATTGAACCATGTCATAATAATTGATGGGCCAATACACATGGTTACAGTGGCATCCGAGTCTACTGTTGCAATGTCAGTATACCAAAAACAAAAAAAGCGCAAAAGATAATCTAAAGAGTTTAACACTTGGAGCCAGGGGTTTGACAGCGGAGAGGTGACAGATGAAGTATTGGAGAAGAGACTGAATGCGGCAGGTGATGGCTTAGCTGGCTTAAGAGGAGCTGTCAAACTGTCACAAAGACCTCTCAGCCTCCCTCTCTCAGTGCCCTGCTCTCCCCTGCCGCACACTACAAACTCAAGGAAGTTTGAGTGAATTGCCGGGTGATTTTCTTATTTCTATATGGTACATACTCTGTTGTGAAACCCCCAATGTGCACATAATCAGGCCCCATCGAATCCAAGAAGACTACCGGCAAGATCATCTTCGACCCATCCCAGATGCAACACGGCTGCTTTGAACTCAACTCCTGAGGCAAAAAAAATGGATCTCTGAACATGTTCGGTTATCTTTCCTTCTTTATAATATTGTACTACAAAATGTGTTTTTTATGATTAACAAATGGGTCTAGACTGTGTGTTACAAAGCCTATTGATACATCACAGGTAATTCTAATAGGTAAACAATGTCTATAAATGAGCAACATAAGCATGTAGGATATGCTGCCGGCCTCCTAAGTGAATACCAAACCATTTGTCTTTAAACCTGTGGTGCAAAATAACCTCTGTCTTTCCATGTAGCAGGTCATTTGTAAAGGATGTGCCCGGGTGTGGTGCGGTGAATGGAAAGCCAAGTAAATAATGATCCCGCCGGAGTCATCAGTAAACTTTATCATTTAATGAAACAGGGCTGAACAGCAGCGAAGCAGAACTGCGCTTCAATTTAACACACACATTTCCACACACATAGTTCATTAGGCTGGGAGAAGGGTAATGAGAACGCGGACGTGAGAGATCCATCCACCTACCCGACACAAGTGCAGCCATCAAGGGGAGCAGAGGGAGAGGTGCTGCAGTAGCTCTGAGCAGTGAATGCAAGTGGTCTTGCCATAAAGACATGTTCATTGCAGCACATTCTTTTGAGCTCATGACCTCAATATGTCTGTTTTCCATTGAATCGCGGCCGTCAAATTGGATTTTGCATAGTTTTCTTTAAAATAAATAGTGTAAAAGTCACAATATCAAAAATCCAATATTTGTAAAACCAAAATTCAGATACACCGAGGCCTTTGCCAAACTGTTTCGAAGTGTTGAAGCCTTTGAGCTAGCTCAGACTAGCTTGTGACATCCAGTGGACAAATGTAATCATTGCAGCTTCTGAATAGCAGTAATTGATGGTCGTTCCAAATGTGGTTCAAATTCATACCATTTAATCTTCTCACAAAACTATGACAAAAGAGGTCCTACAGCAGCAACATAGGCATATTGCTGTTGTTAATCTACGTTTTAAGTAGCTTGTTAGTGTCTATCCACTGACAGCTGTCAAACTAAGAAAGCAATGTGAAGCCAGGAAACTCATTGAACCAATGAAACACTTTGAAACACTAAAATGTATTTTGCAAACCAAGTTGTAAGTCGGAAAAATTTAACTATTCTTAGGAAGGGGGTTATTCAATTTCTTGTTGTATATGACAATATAAGAAGAAAAAAAAGTCCTAGAGTTTGTTTTCAGATGTGGAAAATCTGATCTCATATCAATATTCTGAATTCAATTTCAATTATATAATTAATACATGTATTTTTATCAATTTAATTTCATGTGTCTGTTTGAAGACACAAGACATTTGTACAATTCAAACATTTCTTCATAATGAAAAACACATTTTAACAATGAACTGATTTTTATGTCTAATTTCATTATTTATTTATCTATTTCAGGTAAAACGCTGGAGCAAAACAGTGTTGATGCGGTGAAAAAAGAATACCCATAGAGCAAGAATTAATACATACTACAAAACTAAGGAAAAGCATGGCGTGTTACCATATGTAATGGATGAATACACCTCAATAAATACAACAGAGAGAGGGGCAAGGGAACGAACATCTGCAGTGTGTATAGT